>PYHW01010862.1:165710-177234 GCA_013186435.1 Turdus rufiventris
CCGCTCCCGGCGTGCTCTGCGGGGCGGGGCGGGGTGGGCGGGGCGGAGGCGGGACCTGAGGGCAGGGCGGAAGCTGCCTGAATAGGCGTAGCTTAGGGTGAGCGCGCCCGGCCCTCTCTGCGCCTACCGCGGGGGGGAGGGGCACGCCTGGTGGGCGGGGCTTCGGGGCTCAGCGCGACCAATCCTGCAACGACGCACGGAGGGGCGGGGACCCGCTGGGTGGGCGGGGCCGACCCCGCGTCAACGCTGGGGGCACGGCTTTGTGGGGCGGAGCTTCTGCTGGGAGCGGCGCTGCCAGCGCCTCATGGGGCGGGCGGCTCCGGGAGGACGCCGCGCTGTGTCCGTGGGCTCCCGGCCTGCTCTCTGTGCCATGGTCTCTGTGCCCATCCCACCCCCGCGACTCCCCATGACGCCCCTGTCCTCCCGTCTCGTCATCCATCTCCCCTGCCCCAGGCCATGTGCCCCTGTTCCCACCCGGACCTTCGGGCCTGCCCCACCCCCATTGCCATCCCTTCCCCACCTGATTCCGATTTTCCCATCTCTACTCCAATCCAGAGTCCTGGTTACCACTGCAATCCCCATGTCCTCCCTCTCCCAGTCCCTGTGTTCCTATCCGGTCTCTTAACAACCCTTACATCATTCCAGTGTCTGTATCCTCCCCTCTGCCCCTCCCTGTGTCATTCTCCCCATCCTGTCCCATGCCCCACTATACCATTCCTGCTGCCCCAGTCCCTGTGTGTCCTCCCCTGTCCCTGTATCTGACTGCATGTCCCACGTGCAGGAACCTGGGGGCACAGTCCTGCCTCTCCCCAGCCACCACCGTGTCCAGCCTGTCCCCTTGTCCCAACTGAAAGGTACCATTGCCACCATCCTGCTCTGAGGACACAGCTGGGAACTATGGGAAATTCCCTCTGGCTGGCTGTGCCCTTGGGGTCCCCAGGAGAGACATGGCTATCCCTGGGGATATCCCATCCCACTTCCAGTCAGCTGTGTTCTGCAGAGATGAGACCATGGCAGGCAGGGACAATAGCAGGGGAAATGACGAGGACTGTTGCAGGGACAGTAGCTGCTGTCACAGGGCTTTCTGCAGCCCAGGGGTCCAGGTGGGCCCTGGCAGAGCTGGAGAATACTACATGCTGCCCAGAGTAGGTTATCCCTGAGATCCTTGACTCCATGGGCCACCCAGCAACAAGAGGCCCTTGCCATGGCTCTGTTAGGCGGACCCCATGGGCCAGGATGATCTGCATGGCCTCCCACTGCAGCATGGGCCCCCCCAAGAAGGGAGGACAAAGCCACCAGTGCTCCTCGGGGCTGGGCAGGGACTGTATCCTGGGGCCTTCCCAGCAAAAAGGTGACCTGCAGGGTGGCCATAAGCACATGCAGGTGTGGGACAGTAGGGGTGAAGGCTAGAGGTCATCACCAGGACAACACCGGTGTCACCTCAACACCATGTCATTTTGGGGGCCATGAGCACACTAATGAGGGCAGAACCCACGACCCCCTTGCAACACAGGTCCCCTGTGTCTCCCCCCTCTGCTCCCCCAAAGTTGCGGGGCTGGGCTGAAGGCTTTATTGAAAAATCCAAAAGAAACAACGTGGTCATTATTATCATACAATGAAAACCCAAATCAAATTGCCCTGCAGTTGGGGGGCACCCCCACCATCCCCAGCACCAGCTGCCATCACTGGGGACAGCGCAGGGACTCTCTGCCCATGCCTGGCTGAGATACAAAAGGGACGAGTGGATTTGGCCCAGAGCAATGCTGCTATCCCCAAGCCCCTACTGCCACTGTGACCCCCATACTGCTTCCCAGCCCCAAGGCCTGAGGTAGTTGGGCATGCAGGCAAGACTCTCCCAAAATAAAGTGGGGAGTTTTGGGGCTCCCTGTGTCCTGCAGGAACAGGATGGTTGGTATTGCATCCGAGGGGAGCCAGTAGGGGTTGAGGATGGGGAAGCAGCAGGACGCCCAGGGGGAGGTCCAGGTCCCTCTGGCAGGCTAGTGCCCAGAGCAGGCGGTCTGGCAGCAGGGCTGGCAGGGGATGTGGGAACTGTAGGGCCCTGCATGCCAGATGGCTGCACAGAGTGGGGGTAGCTCTGAGGCCACAGTGATGGCTCCAGGTGCCGACTTGGTGCTGACGGGTGGGCGTTGCTGGGAAAGCACAGTGACAGCCCAACCCCTTCCCAAAGGGGGAAAGGCCAAATCCTGCCCTCAGCACCCGGAGTGGAGGGGCACTGGCCCCAGCAGGGCCATGGGGGATGGGGACATTGCTGCATGGTCTGACATCACTGTCTCCACTGCAGCGAGATGAGCTGGGGGGCCCAGAGGTGTCTGATGCCCCCTGCCCCTCTGAGCCCCCTGCTCAAGGCACAAAGGTTCCCAAGTTGGTGCCAGCCCCATACCCACAGCCACACTGGCCCTAGTCCCCCTGCACCCAAGAAGGTAGTGATGACACCAGGGCAGCAGAAAAGTTAGCAAGGACAGGGAGCTGCTTACTCTGGCTTTGGGGTGCTCTGGTTTTGGGGCACCCTGGATTCCCCACCAACCCCTCTGTGCTGCTGCCCTAGAGTCACCCCTTGTCCCCAGGAGCTGGGGGCTTGTGCGGTGGCACTGTGGTGGCCCAAACCCGCACCCAGCACCTTGCAGAGAGTTTATTGCTGGCATGAACACAGTGAACTATCAGGGCAGAGCAGCCCAGCTCAGGGGGAGCTTGGGAGGCATTTTGGAGACCTGGAATGAGAGGCAGGAGCTCATGGCAGCATCCCTTCTGCTGCTGCTCCTTGCCTAGCTGTTCCCGGCACCCTGTGTCACCGGCCAGGAGAGCACCACCTTTCAGCCTGCAGTGGCCAAAGGCACTCAGTGTCCCTGCCAGGGGGAGCACACTTAGCACCAAGCCCAGCAGCACCCCAAAAGCTGTGGTCCACACGGTGGCACGCCCGGGGCCTTCAGCATGCTCATTCGTGGGGCGGGAGGATGTTCATGTTGACCACAGGGGATGCATTAAGGCTGGAAAAGCAGTGAGAGGCAAGAGTAGCCTGACCGCTCAGCCAGACGCGGCTCCAGGACTTCCCAGAATCTGTGCAAAAACAAAACTAAAGGGTTAAAGACCCCCATGTAGACACCTCCCCCACCCCCAGCAGGTCTAATAAATAAAGGTGTGGTTTGCACCCTCGCCCCGGCCCCAGGGGCTCGCTGGCCACTCAGTTCTGGAGGCAGTTCCTGGGAGCCACAGGGGACGTGTGCTTCAGGGGGGCTGCTGCACCACTTCCTTGGGGATCTTCTCAACAAACTGCACCAAGTGGGGTCCCAGAGGTGTCCACCGCAGGGTCCCAGGCACCCCTGTGGCCTGCTCCTACCACTGGTGCTAATCTGCAGGTACAGGTGGGAAGACATGGTCAGGGGTGCGCTGTCCACCAGCATCCCTCTACCCCATCCCTCTGAGACTACAGGACTGCTCTGGCAGCACCAGAGCCCCCTGCCTGGGGATGATGCAGATCCCACATGCTGGGGTCTTTTCTGCAGAGAGACCCCACAGGATTTGCCCACGTGTGCCAACGATCCTCAGGCTTGTGCCAGCTGCAGCAAAACCTCCTCACTGCCATGATGGCAGGCAGGGCTTCTCCACACTGCCCCACCTTTTCCAGAAGCAGCTGCCCAGCAGGAGCAGGGCTGGCACCACTCACCGTCCTCCTCCCAGCCCTCTGCCACACCAGCCAGTTCGTAGTGCTTCTTGCGCAGCTCCCCCAGCTTCTGCCGCTCCTTCTGCAGCTGGTTCTCCAGCTCCAGCACCCGCACCTGGGGACATGGCCCAGGACATGCCCACCCTGGCACACAGCTGGGCCAAGAACTCCCCTTTCACACCCGTTATGCCCCCAATATTGAGCCCAAAGACCACAGAGGTGCGCATCCCACACGTGCTCCAAAGACAAGTGGACCTGGGGAGGGGATGGAGCTCAGATGGGCACTGCTTCTGCAAGCAGGTGAAGGCACCACGATCTGTGTGGGCATCCCAGGCAGGGGAATTCTCCAGAGCTGCCCCATGCCAGGCAGAGGTGGGTGCTGTGGGTAGTACACAGGGGGCCGGGATGGCTATGGGCTGCAATGTCATGATGGGAACAGCATCGGGGAGGGATCAAGGACCAAGTGCATGTGACTCCTGGGCAAAGTCATCTGTTGCCATCACACCTTGGGCTTTGCCTTTGCTCGTGTGACCTGGGGGCAGCTGGGCACAGTGACCCCAAATTTGATGCCCTACCCCAAGAGAGACATGATCAGGTGCATTTCCCAAAACACATGGGAATCCAATCCTACCTGCGAGTCCATCTCCTGACGCTTGATCTGGGTGAGTGTCATGCTGGAGAAGTCCATGCTATCTGTGAAGAAAGACCACCAGCCCCCTTCAAGCTTTGCTCCTCCAGTCAGACCTCCTGGCAGCTCCCATGCTGCTGGCAGGATCTGGCACCGTGGGATATGCAGTGAGGGAGTGAGGGGCAGCCATGGGCAGAGACCACAGGGGCACAGCCAACCAAGGGTGGTGAGTGCCAAGAGCAGAGGTTTTGGGGCAGGATTGTGCTCCAAGCATTAGGACCAGAGGAAATATCTTCAAGTTGCTCCAGAGGAGGTTTAGCTTGGATAAAAAGGAAAATTTCTTCATGAAAAGGGTTGTTTCAGCACTGCAGAGGCTACCTAGGGTACGCTAGTGTCACAATTCCAGGGGGGACTTAAAAGCCATGCAGGTGTGGCACTTGGACACATCGTTAGTGGTGGGGGAACTGTTAAACTCAATTGTTTTAGAGAGCTTCTCCAACCTTAGCGATTACATAAGTCTAAGACCCCTGCAGCCCAACACTTACCTTTCTCCTCCACCTGAGACTTCCCAGCCTTAGTGGAGGCCACCACGCTGGCCGTGGCCTGGTTGACACCCCGGGAGGCTTGCTGGAGCTTGCAGAGGTTGGCACTGTCTTTGTCTGCCTTCACCTGCCAGTACAGCGAGGAGGGAGTCACACCCCACCAGGCAAGCAGACCAGCCCCATGATTTGGGGTGACCACACGGCACCCCAGCATCATCCTGAGTCATAGGCAGGGTAGCAGCCATGCTCCTACCTTGGAGGCTGCCACCAGCTGAGCAGTGCTGGCTGCGATCTCCCGGGAACAGACCATCAGCTCCTCAAATGTCCCCTTACCTTGCACTACCAGGTCAGCAGCATCACTGCAGGAGAGGAGAGAGGAACTGGAGCGTCATCCCACCATCTGTGCTCCTTCTCCATGGTGATGGCAGGACTCTGCCGTCCTCTCCCCACTCTGGTGACAGTGGCACTTACACCAGGACAGTGGCACCCCAGCCCACTTCCTTGGAGGCAGAGATGAGACCCTCGGTCCAGCGTGAATTCTTGGCATAGAACTCCTTGGGGGATGCTGCACCCTGCCGTTGGTAAAGGCACAATTAGTTACTGAGCATCCCCAGACCCCCACTCTGGGGTGAAACGAGGTTAGGGTGTCATTCAGCATGTGTGTGGGAGGTAGCGACACACTGAACTTGGGGGTTGTGGGGTTCCCTGTGTGGGAAGGGAGATCAGGCATTGCCATGACACCCCAGGAACCATAACCAGGATGAGCCCCTGGGGCTGGAAAGGAGCTCCTGGCAGCTGGTGGGGAAGTCCCAGTAGGACAAGGGTTGGAGCAGCATGTCCCAGCAAGTGCGCTAAGACCCCCCCAGCTGGAAAGGCACCCCTGTCTGCCCCCCTGCCCCCACCCCTGTCCCAGCTCACCCGTCCACTCTCCACAATCTCTCTCTGGAGGTCCTTGGAGGCCAGGACCAGGACACGGATGGCCTGCATGAGGCCTGTGCAGGAGCCCAGGATCCTGTGAGACAACGACCACTGAGCTCCCCTGTAGAGCAGCTGCCCTGCCTGCAGCACCTGTCCCCATCCTGCCTGCCTGCCTCTGTGCAGTGCTCCAATCACCACTCACCTCTCATTAACTTCCAGCTTGACCCCACTGTCACCAGCCCGTGCCTTGCTCAGCATCTCCTGGTTGGAAGGGAGAGAGGCCGTACTGAACCCGATGTGCCTCTCTGGCCTCTACAGCAATCCCAGCAGTGCCCAGCATGGTGGCCTGTGGGCACCCATCTGCTCCAGGCGGCCCTCACCTCAATTCGAGCAGATGCTGTTTCAATGGCTGCGGCCGTTGCTGCCATCTCCTTGTCCACTAAGTCACCCAGCTCCTCCTGCTTGATGTCCAGGCCTCTGGGACGCAGCTCCTGGGGATAGGATAAGATGGAAGAGACTGTCCAGGAGCACTACAGTCCCTCTGGTGGTGCCTGTCATGGCCTGATCCCATCTCACTAGCCCTCCTGGGCCACCCACCTCCCCGATGGCACTGATCTGGCTCAGGCAGGCTGTCACGAGGCTGCAGTCAGCACTTGCCACTGTCCCTGGGTCTTGCAGGGTGCCGAGGTAGCTCACAGCCTCGCTGCCACACTGCTTGCACAGCTCCAGCAGACCTGCGCGGGCAGCACAGTGGTTTGAGGGGGACCACACATGGGGAGATGTCGGTTCCCACCCACCGCAACATCCTGCCTGTGCTGTCCTCTGACTGCCCTGGTTTCTGCCCACTTTAGCACTGTACTTGCCCCAGAACCCTGCCCACGTTATCCCAGCATGCTGCCATGACCCCTGCGCACCCTGGCCTCTCCTCACCCCAGCATCCGCTTTGCCCTGGGCTTCTCTGGCACCTTCCCACCCTGACATCTGCTCATCCCAGCCCCTGTTCACCCTGATCCCTATCCACCCCAACTCATGCCCACCCTGATTCCCTGCCCATTCTGACCCCTGCCCACATCAGCCCCCGCCCACCCACCCACCCCCTGGACTGGGGCAGCACTCACGGTCAGCAGGTTCCACAGGGGCCACATGGGAGGTTGCACTGCCCTGCAGGAGGGTGTTGCTGACCAGGTGGGCGAAGAGGGCCAGGCAGGGCAGCAGGGAGCCCATGGCTGCAGCAGGACAGCAGACGCAGGCCTCAGCCCCCACTGTGCTGCCCACCCACCCCACATGCCGGGGGCTGCCCCTGTGCCCAATGCCCAGAGCTGCCACCTCTCACCTGCACCATCCAAAAGGTACTTGCTGTGTGCATCCCGCAGCCGCTCTGCACACTCGGAGGCTGCCAGGGTCTGGGACAGGAGGCAATCTGCAGGCAGACAGCATGCAGAGCTCAGCCAGTACCACAGGGAGCAGGCAGGGTGGGATAACACCAGGTTTGGGAGCAGCAGGGGCATCACCTGCTGAGCCGGTGCAGCTGATGTGAGCAGGGTCCTCCATGCGAGCCAGGGCATCCTGCACCATACGCTTGGCCTCATGTGCGGTGGCCTGCAGCAGGGACAGCCGCTCCTTGGCCAGCAGCTGGTGCAGTGCCTGCTCTGTGCTCTCCTGCTGGACCAGAGCTGAGCTCAGAGCTCCTGCTGAGCCACTGGGCACTCCCAGCACCCGGCCCACCCGAACCTCTCTGGTCTGGCCAGAATGGGGATGGCAGGGCCCTCATGATACCTTGTCTCTCAGCTGGGTCTGCAGCATCTCCAGCTCTGTCCTGCTGCTCTCCTGCTCATGGCTGAGCATGTCCTGCAGCTGCTGCAGCTCAGCCTGCAGAGCTGCCATCTCATCCCTGTGCTGCTCTGCTGCTCGGCTCAGCCTGTCCCTCTCCTGCTCCAGGCTGGCAATCCGAGTGCTCTGCTCCGCTCCTGCCTGGAGGGATCATGACACACAGCCTTGATGATTTTGGAACTCATTCTTAGTCCAAGTTTGGGCCACCTCGACCGTCCCTGTTGGGTGCACCATGGCCTGCTCAACCAGGCACTGATGATCTCATCTGGTGACAACCAAGGCTCCTGGGGAGCCTTTTCACTTTCACCAGTAAAAATGCATTTTTATCATGACTGTCACCATCCTGGTGGAGGAGAGGTTGCAGGATGCATCCGCATCCCCATGCTGCTGCTGAGTCTGCCCACTTCATAGATGGGTGACTGCATTTTCCTGCCAGCTTCTGCCTCCTTCAACCAGCCCAAGCACCCCTGCTGTCTTCCACGGTTCTGTAAGCATGGGATACCCTCTGGCACATCTTGCAGTGTGATGCAACATTGCTACCTGGGCTTACAGCAGGCAGAGCTGCTGACTGACCCTGTTCTTCAGGCATTTTATTCCATGATCCCTGCTACTGGAGTCCATTGCTCCACATACTACCACACTCAGGAACGTGAACCCCCCCGTGTGACACCAAACCCACTCAGATGTGGCAAAGAAGGTGACAAGGAGCTGGTTTTGGGGCCAGTGGTGGATATCACCTGTCAAATGGTTAAGGTCTGGCTATTCAGCCCAGAGAGGTGGTAGGGGCTGCCCAAGTGCTCTCACCTGTGTGCTGGACTCCAGTGTGCCCTGGAGGACCTGCAGCTCCTGTCTGCTGGTTGCCAGCTCCCGTTTCAGCGTCTCCAGCACCTCTGCCTGCTCCTGAGACTGCAGCAAGGGGAGAGGTTGGCAGCACCGGTGCCCCATGGGGAGCCCCTGATCACCCCTGGTGCGTCCCTCCCATTCCTACTCACCTTCCTCTGTGCCTGCTCGCTCACTCGCTGGAAGGAGTCCTCTAGCTCCTTCTTCTCCCGCTCCACATCCCCCTGGGCCTGCCTGGCCACTGTAATCTGCTTGGTCACCTCCGCGTTCTGGCGACAGAGAATGAGCTCAGCAGACCCTGGTATCAGGGGGTATGGCTGGGGAAGGGGATGCAGGAGGGGTCTGGGGAGCCCACCTTGCGCAGCAGGTCAGCGTGGTTCTGCACCAGCTCACTGTACTTCTCCTTCAGTTTGCTGTACCGCTGCTCATTGGCCTGTGCCCGTCCTGCCACACATGCAGAGACACAGAGCTGAGCACCAGGGCCCCCTGCCTGGAGCCCATCCCCATCCCACGCTGGTGCTGGCACTCCCTGCTCACTCTCAATTTCCGTCAGGCTCCGCTGAGCCTTCTCTGTGTCCTCACGCTGCTTCTTCAGCTCCTCCAGCTCTGCACGCAGGAACTCGCTCTCATCCTGTGCCTGCTGCTTCAGGTGCTGTTGCTCAGCCAGCTCAGCCTCCAGCTCACTGGCACGGCCACGCAGCTGCACTGCACCCCGTGCGCTCTGCAGGGACAGGTGAGGGCTGATGGCACTGTTCAGTGCCCACTAAGACCATCCAATGCCCACCAGTATTGTCCAGCAGCACCCACCCCATGGGTACCCACCCCACCGGCACCGAAGTGCAACTGGGCAAAGCATAAGGATGCTGGGCAGTGAGGCTGAGCCCATCCCCCGACAGGGATGCAGCTCCCTGGTGCACCTGGGGACCCCCTGTATGTACCTGTACCCCTTGTATGGGGGAAGCCACTGGAAGAGAGCACGACAGAGATGGGGTCACTGTAATGTCCACTGAGGGACACAGCCACCAGCCTACCCAACATTCCCAGCAGGTCTCATCCTGCCCACCTGGCTGTGACCCACCTCAGCCTTGAAGTTCTCCAGCCCCTCCTTCAGGGCTGTGATCTCCCCATAAAGCTGTTCAATTAGCCGGTCTCTGGGAAGGAGAGACATGGGGTACACACCCTCAGTGCCACAGTGACACCGCCTGGGAGGGGAGGTGTCCCCTGTGTCACCAGGGCTGCAATGGTGTTCCAGGCAGGGAGCTCTCAGTACAATCCTGGCCATTCCATAGTGTCACCAGGATTGCTTACTTGTCATCCTTGCTCATCCCGTTCTGGCTGTTGAAGTTGAAGGGGTCGCAGCTGAAGGAGCTACCAAAGATGTCATCAAACTTGTTGTCAAACAGGCTCTGTGATAAGAGCAGGACAGACCTGGAGTGACCCTACCACCACTTGGGAGCCCTTGTCCCTCCATGCCCCCAGTGTCGGTGCCAAGCCAGCCTATGAGCTGCCTGGACACGAGGGCTGGTTTCCCCACCCCTGCTTCCAGCACACCCAATGTGAAGAACTTAATGGACATGGAGCATATGTGACCTATCCCCACCTAACTCCTGGAGAGAGAAGATCCCCAAAGTCATGCTCCTTCCCCTTCCCACTCAATTCTTGAGGACAATCCTGGGGGGAGAGGAGGGTTAAGATCTAAAGGTCTCCATGGCAATGCTCGAAACCAAACCTCTCCTTGCCCATCACTGGAGGGCACCACACCACTGAGCAGCTCTGGGAGAATTCAGGCTAGTTCAGCCCTAGCAGCAGCCAGACAGGACACCCAGCACCCAGATGGGACACTGAGCACCAACCCATCTCTCTCCAGTGACACTCTCCAGTTCCCAAGGCCATCCCCACTCCTCAGGCCTCACTGCAGCATGGATTTGGAGAAATAACCCTGGGCTCAGAGCCAGTTAGCCCCCACCATCCTCACCTGCGAGGCTGCGTCCATTTCCACCAGGTCTGTGATGGGCTCGCTGTCAGGCGAGGATGCCTCGGCGGGGATCACGACCACAGGGCTGATGTGCTCTGACAGCGCAGAGGCACGCAGGAAATTGGGAGGGTTCTGGGGAGGGAGAGGAGCAGAGCTGAGGGGGAAGGACTGGCACTGCTGCTGGGCACAGTTGGTTGAAATCCTGCCCTGGAGCTGAGCTGGCCATGCCCTGACCCATGAGAATGGAGCCAGGACCCATAGGGATGGAGTCAGAATGTGGAGGAATAGAATCAGAACCCACAAGGATGTAACCAGGACCCGCAGAGATGGATCTCAGCAAGAGATCAGTGAGACAGTGGATCCCAGCTTCCAGTCAGAGGGCAGATCCATCCGGATGGATACCATCCAGTGAGGGACAAAAGAATGATCATCAAAACTCAGGAGCCCCATGCTGCCACTAGACCTAAGAAGCTGGGCAAGGCAGCAAGAGACTTTTTTGGGCCTTTTGTCACTGCTGCCCCTGGGCATAGGGACAGGGAACCTGGGGACTGCAGGGTCTCACCTCTGGCAGCTGTGGGATCTGAATCAGCCGCTTGAAGTACTGCAGGTTGCTGGAGCGGTAGAAAAGATCCTTGAGCCTGAAAAGGGCAAGGAATGTTTAGGGATGGCTCTTGTCCAACCTGGACAACCCCTTGCCTGGCTCCAGGGGGAGTCACCCAGCCGTTGCACTGCTCTGGAAGGGAAGGTGTTTTGTGCTGCCACCGAACTCAGGGAGTTCTCCCACTGCTGGAGGGTTTATCTCATAAATCCCACACCTGATGAGCAGGGAGAAGGACCTGGAACTTGAGCGACCTGGTCGTGTGGAAGGTGCCCCTGCCCATAGCAGGGGGTTGTACCTGATGACCTTCAAAGGTCCCTTCCAACCCAAACCACTTCCTGCCTACCCAAAGTTTTCAGGAGCAGGGGGGCTTCCTGCCTGGAGCCAACACCCTCACCTTCAGTTCCTGCAGAAGCATCTTCCCCAGAAGCAGGGTACCTCCCTCCTGGACCTACAGTTTTGGGGAAGAGGGACAATGCCCAGCCACACCACTCCTACCTCCCACCTCTCCCAG
>PYHW01010862.1:177409-187687 GCA_013186435.1 Turdus rufiventris
TCTGCTCTTTGCAGTTTGTGATCTTGAATCAAGCTGTCCCTCAGCATCATGACATCCTACCCTGCCACCTGACATCCCCTCCCTGCTCTCAGTGGCCAGTTTTTGTTCTGATTACTCTAAATAATCATGTACCAGACTCTGCAGCACGTCTCTGCTCACTCATTTTTAATCTCACTGCCTTGGTGCACTCCCAGAGCACCAATGCTCTGGGTCTGGGCACTTACTTTCGGAACTGCTCCAGGAAGCGATCCCGGTGGCCCTGTAGCGTATCTGCCGGCAGACCTGGAAGAAGCAACAAGTAGAAATGTCAGCAGGCGTCTTCGCGGATCAACGAACAACCCATCAGCACAGCCATGGGGAGGTACACTTTCTCAGAGAGGGCCACCCTCCTCTGGGGGGTCTGAATACTCCAGGCAGTATCCTGCTGCAGGAGGGGACCACACTCCCAGGGCAGAGAGAAATGTGGGCTAGTGGCTGCCACAGATCCAGATTCCTGGGTTTTGCACCTCCTTGCTGTGGTGACCCCCTTCATTGCCCAAAAGAGGCTAGAGAAGAGATGGTGGTAAACAGCCCAGGCCGAGCAGAGCAGTGGCCCCGTGCCTCCCTGTGCGTCCCCCCTGTCAAAGCCAGTGGTGCTGGGGACACTCACAGGAGTGGAGCTTGAAGAGCAGCTTGACAGTATAGTCGTACAGGTGGCTGCAGTCCAGGATCACCTGGATGAGTGGGGCCAGACGGCACTGCCCTGCTGCTGTCACTGACACTGAGCGCGACATGTCCAGGGAGCTGAACACTGCAGGGAATGAGAGCAGCATCAGATCTGGCAGCATGAGAAGGTGCCACACCATGTCTGCCAAATCCAGACACAAGATCATCCAGATCAAGATACCCACTGGCTCTTGGGGACACAGGCTGCTGCCCTACAGCTGTGTGTGAGCTCAGTGGGAGGGGTAATTCCCACCTGGGTCTCCCTCCCAGCCCTGGGAGCACTCCTGCCTACCACCATAGGTCTCCAGCTGGGACTGAGCCCCAGCTGTGTCCCTGGGCAGAGCTGACATGCAACCCCTGTGCTCTGCCTGTCACTGCTGTCTCACTGGCCACTCAAGTGTGCTGGGTGTGCCAGAGGGAAGATGCTCCAAAACCAGCTTGGAGAGCTGAAGACGATCTCATTCCAATACCTTCCACTAGACGATGGTGCTCCAAGTTCTATCCAACCTGGCACTGAATTCCTCCAGGGATGGGGCAGCCACAGCTTCCCTGCACAACCTGTGCCAGGGCCTCATCACCCTTACAAGCCAAGAATTTCTTCCCAATTTTCCACTTAACCCCGTCCTGTGGCAGTGGGAAGCCATTCCCCCTTATCTTGTCACTCCATCCCTTGTCCAAAGTCTCTTTCTGGTGCTCCTGGAGCCCCTTTAAGCATTGGAAGGGGCTCTAACATCTTCCTGGAGCCTTTTGCTCTCCAGATGAACACCCCCAGCCTGTCTCCAGAGCAGAGGGGCTTCAGCCCTCAGATCATCTCTGTGGCATCCTCTGGACTTGCTCCAGTAGCCCCATGGCCTTCCTGTGGTGGGACAGCAGGGTTGGAGGCAGCTCTGCAGGTGAGCTCTTACCTACGTGGGGCAGAGGGGCAGAACTGCCCCCTCACCTGCTGCTCATGCTGGGGGACCAGCCCAGGGCATGGGGGGTTGTGGAGCACACATGGCTGGGGTATGTTGAACTCCTCATCCTCCAGCATCCCCAGGTCCTTCCCAGCATGGCTGCTCTCCATCCCTTCATCCTCCAGCCCAGATTAATACCAGGGGTTGCCCTGACCCAGGTGCAGCACCTTCCACTTTGCCTTGTTGAACTGTAATTCAGGTGAAGTGCCCATAGAAAAGCTGAGCTGTGGTGCCCTCAGCCAACATCCCGTCAGAGCCTCATCCAACTCGGATCAGCCCCACAAAGGGGCTGGACTTCAGCAGATCTCTCACTCCACCGTGTCTCAGAGTAATGCAGGGCTTTACCTGTCTGGAAGAGATTCAGCTCACACTCCAGGTAGTCAAACATCTCCACCGTCAGCTGAAAACTAGGAAACAGGGTTGAGGATGGTTGGGGACTGTCCCCAAGGCCACCCATGAGGAAGGGTCCTGTCCTGGCTTGGTCATGCTGCCGCTGGGGTTGGGCAGAACATGCCACCCACTGCACCCACTCCCTCCCTGACCTTCCCCTGCCCCACACTCACAAATTATTGACGTCATTCTCCCCAGCCTCATCAAGCTGCCGGTCAGACATCTGCAGATTTCCAGGGAATCGGGGATTCTGTGGGGAAAACAGCAGTCAGGAAAGTATTCCAGATCTCCTGGTCTGGCCACAGTTCTGGGAGCACCAGGGCTGTGATCCCGCAGCCTCAAAGTTAGGTCTTGAATGAACCAGGGGAGCAGTGTGGGGGAAAAGGACATAGCACAGGGTCTCTGAATCCTGGGTGACCACAGCATCTGTTCTCTTCCCAGCAAGAAAATCTGATTCTCCTTGGGTTGAGAAACCTTCCAAGCAGGGAGGAGATAGGGCAGCCAGCAAAGAACTGGATGGGATGGAGTGATACCTGCCCCAGGGGGTACCTGCCCTGGCATTTTGGGAAAGGGCATGTAACACTTTCAAAACAGGGTGATAAGCACAGAAAACACCTCTTTCCAGCAGTTTTCCCCCCTTTTCCCATCTAGGATAGCTGGGGGAGAATGGGGTGTGTGTGTCTCCTACTACTTGTAGCCCACTGACTCCCAGCCCAGCCCAAGGAGTCCTGGGTCACAAGGAATCCTGCCACCTCCAAAGCATTGGTCCTTGGGTCATTTTTGATGGCCACTGGCAGCTTTGGGGATATTTCATGGAGGCAGCAGGATGGCCATGCTGGTCCCTTGCAGCCACCCCAGTGCCCACCCCTTGCTACAGCCTTGGGAAGAGGGACAGGGGAGCTTACCTTGGTGTGAAATTCCATCTTGGTTCTCAGCAGTTTGAGGTAGATGCTGCAGAGCTGACCGTAGCCCTCATTCAGGTGGCCCTGTGGGGACCCCAAAAAGCTGTTGAGATCCAGGGTAGGCTGTGGAAAAGCCTTTTTCCACTGCAGAATGATTGACCCCTTCCTTATCTCCCCAAAACCACAGCCAAACACTCCTCTCTGGCACCTGGATGCAGGCTGGCTGTACTGAAGGGATTTGGTCAGACCCTCTCATCACCTTCTCTGCACGTTTCAATGCTTCATTTGACTGCCAGAGCCGAGTTTTTACTGGGTTTTGCCATAAAATAGGAAGGTGGCATTTAATTTTGGTGGAAGGGAACACAGAATCCAAGTGAAACCCAGCCCAGGGAGGTGATGACAGCCACAGGTAAGCCATGGCTGTGCTCTGCTTCCTGGGAGAGGGAACCCCCCAAGCCTACACCCCCCCCAGCCTGGCCAAGGCACCCCCAGGGTCTCCCCACCACAGCTGGCAGAGTTGGTCACTTACCCACATCCTGCTCATGTCACTCAGCTCATTCTTGTATCGCACGGAGTCTTTCAGGACCTGCAGGAATGATGGTGACAATCAGTAGGCAGAGCACCAGGACACAGTGTTCCATACTTGAAACCACAAACTGGGGGACAAATTGGAGGTCTTGACGTATTCCCAACCTTTTATTGCCACCACCAGCCCTGAATGCCTCTGCTTCCCCAAGGAGGATACATTGGCAATGCCATGGCCAGGCGCTGAGCAGTTTCCTCTGGCACTGGGGTTTGAGGGACACAAGTTTTGGTGCAGGCCAGCACCAGGAGGACTCTGGCACCCAGGATTCACCTGCAGGAGGGTGCTAACCCTTTGGGACAGCTCCAGCACTGGTGTCCATATAGGACTGACCCCGTGGAGGGCACAAACCCTCCAGGAGGGCTCCAGGCCCTACTCAGGATCAACCCCTAGGAGACCAACTCTCCTCTGGGATTACTCCAGTCCCCACCCCAGAACTGATCCGCTAGAAGGACACTGACCCGCCAGCATCTCCCATCACCCAGCGCAGCCCTGCAGGGGAAGGGATTTGGCTGCAAGTTGAGCTTTGGGCACTCACATTGGAATGTCCATCCCGGAGGAGCTTGTGGAAGACATGGCAAAACTTCCAGCAGAGCACGGCATTGCCAGACAGCGGCAGCCGGTTCACCACTGACCAGAAGGTCTGTGCTCCCTTCTCATGGTGCGTGCCCAGAATGCATGGTGCCAGTGGTCAAGGAAGCACTGCTCTGCCTTAGGTGATGGACAATGACCACTCAAAGACAGCTGCACCCACAGAGCTCGGGGGCCAGGCCACCTCAGGGAGCTAATGATGGTCAGCCCAGGCATATGCTGTCCTCAAAGTGGCACAAGCCACCCTCTCCCCCCAAGTCCTGCTCTGGGAATACTATGGTACATGCAAGGCTGGGGCTGTGCCTCTGCTGAGCCTTCCCAGATGCCTTGCTGCGATGCTGGGGATCCACTTTTGGTGGCAGTGTCCCAATCTGTTGTGGGCACCTTCCCCTCCTGCCCTATTCTGGGATGAGAGTGCTGGGAGCACCAGCCTGGGCATCCACCAACATTCAAAGGCTGTGACAGCAGCAGCAGGGACCTGTGCCATGCTGGAAAAATATCCAATAGTCCCAGCCTTCCCAGCATCCTGGGCACCTCTCCTCACACACCCTCTTGATGTTGCCCCTTTTCCAGGCAGCCCCAGCCCTGTCCCATGGCCAACTTTGAGAAGGATATTCCTGGCGTGTTTCTCCTTGACAGCAACTTCCTGTGCATTAATGGCCTTATTGATGCTGACGGTCTGCAAGAGAGAAGTAATTGAGGGGGTGAGATGGGAAGGGTTGAAGCTCCCTTACACACTGAGACCCTCTGGCTCTGCAATGGCTGGGTCCCATTCAGGTCCCCAATCCCTGCTTGTGCCAGCTGGATGCTGACCTTTCCCGGATGCCTTTCTGGGATGCAGTTGGCATCCACCAGGTTCAGCTGCTGCCAGGACTCATTTACTCAGGATAATAACTAAGCAATTAAAGCAGTGCCCACAAAGAACCCTCTGCTGCCCTCAGAGTGGTGGGACAGGCAGAGGGAAGGCAAATCCCTCCCCTGTCCTTGGATTGTGGGCAGCAGCTCATACCCCAGTTTTGGGGGTGCTGAATGGGGAGGACAATTTGGGGGGCACCAAAAATCGGGCAGTGGGATGGCAAGACCACTGCCAGGGCTGTCTGGTAAGGTCCTGGCTGCTTCATGGATTAGAGGGACAGGAGTAGAACCCACAGGCAGGACTTGCCATGCAGGTGTTGAGGACCTTGTGGAGTCCATGCTGAGGAGCCTGAGCACAGCCAGCCACCACTGATCCTATGGAAGGCAGTGGAGGCCACTAGAAGCATATTCCAGGCAGGATTTTTAACTCCTTCACCCCATTTTTGATCCTTGATGGGGACACAAAGATGCCAGCAGAGGGTCATCCTCTCACCAAGCTCACACATCACCAAGTGCTTCCTTGGCACTTGCTTCCATGAACATCCCATTGCTTATGGAAGGAACTGTCTGGCTCAGCACTGCCAGAAGTAGCTCATTACTGATACAAAGCAATTAAAGCCTTGAGATTAATTTCAATGCCTTTCTCACTGCAATCCTTGCTGCAACCCTGCTTCCTGGCCCTCTCTGAGGTGGCCCCTCTGGCTTCATCTCTACGGATCCTGGTGAGTCTGTGCTAAGCAGGGTTGGAGGGACCCACAGGAGCCCCAAATGTGGTGGAGTACAGCCCAAATGCCCCAGGAAGTCTCTCTGCCGCCAAAACAAGTGCCAGCTGGAGCAGGAATGATAGTGGCCTGAGACAGTCAAGACCCCACGCACAGTTGCACCCCCAACCCAGAGCCAAACATCCCCCTAGCTAAACTCTGTCCAGATGTCCCAGGTATGAGCCAGTTCTGCTGCAGGGTGCCACTGCCAAACATCATGGTGTTTGCAGCCCCATCCCCATGGGCTCAGGTGGTGACCAGTAAGGACCACGGAGGTGGCATGGGAGGTCATCAGCAAGATGCAGGAGGCTCATATTGAGGTGTCAGGGGACCTGAACTGGCAACTGCAAGACACCCATCCCAGGCACCCAGAGCAGAATCTGGACCTCAGGTTGGTTTTTTAAGGAGAGTTGAAAGGAACACCAGCAATGGAAAGATCCATCCATCCCTTCCCAAGGGGCTGGATAGAGGCTACAGGTTCCCAGCACACGAGGACAAGAGTTGGAAGTCATCTCTGCAGCTCCACTTGTCCCAGCAGCCACAGCCTGACAAGGGTCAGGAAAACCATAAAATTAAATTCAGCATTAAAAAAATGCTTGGGAAGGGGCCTCTGCCAGTCTGGAGAGGGATGCCCATGTCCTAGAGACTTGGAGCAGGATGCCTGCATCCCAACAGCCATCTGTGACACATGCCATGGATCCAGCTCCAGGGGAAGCCTGTCCTCATCCAAAATCCCAGTCTGCAGCCCCAAAGTCCCCAAGACTGTCAGGACAGTTGTGATAAACCAGTCCACACAGTGAGGAGTGCCAGGATCAGCATTTGAATGCACATTCCACCTCAGAACGGAGTCCTGAACTACAAGGAAAAAGCCAAATGCAAAGCCAGAGCTGGTGAGCAGAAGCTCACAGCCAGAGGCAGGATGCAGGCACTACTCTCCCGGAGCTGCTC
This sequence comes from Turdus rufiventris, assembly GCA_013186435.1. Taxonomy (NCBI): domain Eukaryota; kingdom Metazoa; phylum Chordata; class Aves; order Passeriformes; family Turdidae; genus Turdus; species Turdus rufiventris. Next base: position 184,098 of record PYHW01010862.1, read on the forward strand.
CTGCCGTCCTTAAATGACCGGAACAGGGGTGGTCTCCCATGCAAAGCCATGCTGCATCCCTGGGAAAGCTAGAAATGGAGCTCCCAATTTAACTGCTCTTCTGTGCCAGCTTTTCCCAGCAAAGCAAGGACAGTTTCTTCCAAACAAGGAAGCCCCAGTGACCTCCCAGAGTGAGAAGACACAGTGGAAGGGTGATGGTGGCTGGCAGGCCATGGCTCCAGGCAGAGACCAGCTGGAGCATCCATCCCCAAGTTCCTCAACTCCATTTGAAGCACACATCTGGTTGGAAAGCAAAAAGGTATCAGAGGAAAAGCTGAATCTCACTTTCTGGGTGTACTTGTGGACACCCCACTTTCACACTGTATCCCAGGAGTGCAGGGCAGGGGTCCCATCCCAGGAGCCATGGGGACATGCCCAAATTGCAAACAATGTCTCTGGCAGCACCCACATCAGCCAGCTGGGGGAACACAGAGCAGCAGCAGGAGACCAAGGCTGGAATTGTCACCTCCAGGGGACACGTGGGGTCAGGAAGGGTGATTTGGCTGCAAAATTAGGTCAGAACAGAGGGAAATTTGGGGCTCCCTGGACTGCAAGTCCAGACCCCTTCCCCACAGAGGGTCTTTCATCCTGGCTCATAAATGCCACTCCCCAGCACCATCCCACACCTGCAGTTGATATCATTTTAATTTAATTATGAGCTTCCAACCTATGAAGGCAATTTCTGACCCACTAGGACACATCTGGGCAGCACTGCCAGTCCCGCTCCAGTTTGGAGAACAGGGAGGGACATCAGGGACATGAGGCAGTCCCACACCCCACCCTACTGCTGGGACAGGAAATGTCGGAGTTTCCTCTTGTGCAACAGGCCAGGGGGGAAGTGGGAGGACAGTCCCGAGGGGTCATTGCATAAGGAGATGTGCGAGGGTGACAATGCCATCTGGCCACCCTGGCAGAGCCACAGGGCCAGGATGTGAGACTGAGCTCAGCAGAGCAGGACCTAGGGCAGGGCTGGGCATGGGGCTCTTGCCAGACTGGAGTGTGGCTCCACAGGTGCTGCAAGGGCTTGGAAGGACATTGGGGCCGGGAAAGCTGCAAGGACTAGGAACATTGCAAGCACTGTTAACTTTCCAAGTGCCACTTAAGCAGGGTGAGGACACCCCACTGGTGTGTGCATGGAAAGGCACAGGCCATTTGAGAGCAGTCTGGGACTGTCTATCCCCAAGCAATGGGATCTTTCCAGTAGTCTTTTCCTCCCTCTGCAACACCAAGGGGATTCCCAGAAACCTGTGGAAGGTCTACTGCCCATGGCTTGACAGGCCCACCATAGCTATATCCCACAGGAATTCCCAACACCTGATCCAGCCCAACCCTTCTCAGAAGGAGATCCCACAGCAGGGCAGAGCCATCAACAGCTCCACACTGAGGTGACCCATGGACAGGTCTCATGTCAGTCACCTCTGGGCACGTGTCTGAAGGCTCCAGACAGAGGAGCCCAAAACTGCATGGAAGAAGAGGGTCAGGACAGAGGCTTTCTGAGCCCTGACACACACTTCCCTCTGCCACACACACCCTCACTCCCCACCAGTTCTCCCCAGATTATGCTCTCACTCTCTGAATGCAAAATTTCCCATTTGGAGGCAAAGAGCCAAGCTTGGCTCAGGAGCAGCACAAGGCCTTCCCGCTTCTTTCATTTCCAAAAGGAAACGAGTGTTGATTAAAGAATCCAGAGCTACTGCAAATTATTTGGAGAAACTGAGTAAGTTGCAGTGCAAATCCTCTTAGTAATGCTCCCTCATTTCTCCTTAATTCCTTTCTATAAATGGAGAGCTGGGATGGAGTGTACCTCCAGAAAACTGCTCACAAGCCCTGCAGACGCAGGCGCTTCAGAGAAGGGAGTGAGCAGGAAGACTTGACTACAACAGGCCTACAAACAAAATTCATGGGCTTAATTAAAATGAAAATCCCAGTAAAGCAAAGCCTCACTCAGGCCCTGGAGGTGTGCAGGACATGGGGAAGCAGATGAACACTACCAAGGGCACATCTCTCTTTAAACACCACCCACCTCCAGCAGTCAGTGTCAAATCCCAGCCTTGATGGGACTCAAGGAATGGTTTTGTTCAGCAAAATCCTGGAACAAAGCCAGCTGGATAACACCTGGGGTGGTCAATGCTCCACTCCTGGGAACAGTTGGGGTGGCAGTGGTCCCCCCATGCTTGGCACCTGTGGCCTGACAGCAGCAGCAGCAGGAAACAAGCCTGGCTTTGTGCCTGCCAGCAGCTGGAGGGAAAGGGAGGCAGGAAGGCAGGAAAGCAACGCTGACAGGCCTCGCCAGACACATGGGATGTAAAATCCAGGGATATATTTCTGTGTATTGGACAGGAGGATGCTCAACCTGTCTTTCTGCTCAGTCCCATAGGCTTCTTGGGAGCAGGGAGTCAGGCGATGTGAAAAATACCTTCCTACCGCTTAATCCAGGCTATTTGGCTGCACCTGCTGCTGAATCCATGAGTTTGGAAAACAAGTTATCCTCTCCTGGCTGGCCACATCCTGGAGCTGCTCTGGGGATGAAGTTCCTTGTCCAGGCTGTGTGAGCATATCCTGGAAGATGCTGCTGTTGTTCTCACCTCCTGCTCCCTCCAGATGAAAATAGTTCCCAAAATGACACAAGTCTCAGATTTCTCACTGTTTGGGCCATAAAAACAACCATTTTCCCCAAACCAATGACATATTCCAGTGACAGAGATGCCAAAAGCTCACTGCATCTATCGGGATCACTCCCAGTGGTGGTGGCTTCAGATGTCCCTCTCTGTGAGGAGATGCTGATGCCACCAGCCCAGATGCCAGCAGGGGGAGGACCAAGAAACAGCCCCAAACCCCAAGTGACACCAGTGTAGGTGTTTGGGGTCACCTTGTCCTATGGCAAGCACATGGAACATCCCAAAACAGAGTCACCAGGAAGATGGCAACAGGCTCTGTGAGCCATGCTGGAATCCAATGGCACGACCATGATGCTCTTCTCGGCATTGCTGCCTCCAGGTCTGCTCTCCTGAGGTCAGAGTATGATGACTTCAGATTGATGACACCACCGGCCCCTCCGGCACTCAGCAATGCCCGATACAGGAGTGTTATGGAGCTCTTCCAGCACAGGTGCCATTTCCAGGGGAAAAAACCCACCTGGGCCAGGAAATAGAGTGGTGGTGTGAGGTTCAGAGGTCTCTGACCACAAGGAGACATGCAAGGCTGGAAGCCAACTCTAGTATGCCTTTGCTTTGAGAGCTGTAGTGCTGTTATCCCAGTAGAAAAACCAAAATAAAGTCATAAGATGTCCATTATGTCCATTTGGAGTGAGCCTGGACAGCCCACTCCACCAGCTCCCAGCTCCTCCTGAGGGCAGCAGAGGTTGGGATCCACAGGAGGATGCACCCATGAGCTGTGTATACAAGGACTTGACCCACCATTGGCTCTTCCAGAGCCTCCAATGAAAATCCCAAGTTCCACACATTCAGGAGAGATGGGTTAGGATGAGATGTGATCCAACTGATCCTCCACCTTCGACGCAAAAGAAGGAAGGAAGGAAAGAAGGAAGGAAG
>PYHW01010862.1:187704-208550 GCA_013186435.1 Turdus rufiventris
AAAGAAGGAAGGAAGGAAAGAAGGAAGGAAGACAACCAGCCAGCCAGCCAATCTGTAGTGGGTCCCCAAGGGCTCCAGTACAACACTCAGTGCCAGCAGGGGAGAGCTGGAATGATCCCAGGGAGGGTTTGGCTCCCAGAAATTAGAGCTCACCACAGTGAACACATCACTGCCCACCACAAGGAATCAGCACCTGGAATGCTGGAAACTGGATTCCTCCAGCCATAAACAACTTAATGCAGTTTAATTATTTAGACACGGAATTTTTAAAACCAGTTTAAGGAATGTGGACTTTTCCAATATACAGATAAACCTCAGGGGGAAAAAGGATGGTAAGAAGCAATTTTTGGGAGAACAGCTGGCAAAAAGCAAGGCTAAAAAATCCAGACCTCATAGGCTGGAGGCTGGGGGAAACTGACACTGTAAAGTTCAGAGCCCAGGCTGCCACTGCCCAGCACTTCCGACCCCAGAGCACAACCAGAGCCCATCACAGGGGGCTGGATCCAAGGAGAGGCAGAAATCCAGGGAGAGCCCGAGGATCTGCATCCCTCCATTAAAACATGCACATTCACTTGTTACTCACTCTATTACTGCTCAGGGTACTCTGTCAATCCCACTCCACATGCCCAGCTGGCTCGGCAGCAGCCCGAGCCTTTTCCATGAGCTGCCCCAATAGCCAGGCTTTTAATTTTAAATGGAGATTTTATGCCAGGATAATCTCTTCCAGCCGTGGTGATTTCTGTCTGGGGAGGGAGTGTGGCTGTGTCTGACAGGTCAGCCATCCAGTAAGGTCTTCCACCATCTTCAAATGTTCCTGAAACATTCCCAGTCTGCCTGAGCAGAGTCTTCTGGTTCCCAACAGATGCAAATATTTGGGCAATTTTTTTGGAACAGGAAGAGATAAAGGAGTGAGAATGGAGGATTTGGGGAGCAGATGCAAGGAGCTCATCCAGATGTGCATTTCTATGATCGTTTGTCATCCAGGACCCACCTTTCTTGGGAAGTGTCACCTCAGCAGGAACATGGTGGTGCTTACTGCCCTAGCAGGATATTCCAAAATTAAGCTCGAATCTGGTGTTGGTGGAAATTGTTCGTTGCAATGCTTGTGGGTGAGCAGCAACTCCAGGGAGCAGGATGGGGCATCCCTCCCCCATTATTCCCCCCAGGATGTCTGGATCCCGCAATGGTGCCAAGAGCGGCCACAACCATGTGGGCTCAATGCTGCAGCTGAGGGACCTGCTGGAACACCAGGAAAAGCCAAACCCCTCTTCCCATGTGAGCAGCGTGGGGGTGAACATGCTCCCTGTAGGAACAGGCCCTACAAAAACCCATTTCTTGCCCCAAACTTGTTTTCATTCCTTCTGCCTGGGCTCAGGCCGTTCCCACGGGCCGGAGGAGTTGTGACAGCAGCACTGGGCACGGGGACACAGGTGCGTGGCGATACGGGTATGTGGGGACACAGGTGCTCGTGGGGACACGGGTGCGTGGGGACACCGACGCCCCTGGGGACACGGGTGCGTGGGGACACCGACGGCCCTGGGGACACGGGTGCACGGGGACACCGACGGCCCTGGGGACACGGGTGCTCGTGGGGACACGGGTGCACGGGGACACCGACGCCCCTGGGGACACGGGTGCACGGGGACACGGGTGCTCGTGGCACGGCCTGAACCCGGCCGAGCCGGGGATTGGGGCAGACGACTCACACGGGCGTGCGGGAGCGAACCCGCCCCGGCCACCGCCGCACGGGGAGCTCCGAAGAGCCACGGAGAGGAGCCCCCCATAGCCACTGCCGGGTCCCGCCGCCACACCAACCATCCAGGCTCCCTGCGGTGTTTCCCCGGGAACAGCCGCCACCGAGGGTAACCAACATCCCCGGGAAGGAGTTTCCCCGGATGCGATCCCGGGAGGGGCGCGAGGGTCCCCGAGCAGCACTCACCACCTTGCCCAGCTCCATGGCGGGGGCTCGGACGCGCGGTGCGGGCTCAGCGCGGCGCGGTGCCCATGGCGGCGGTGCCCAGGCGGGGCGGCGGCGCTGGAAGGTTCTGCCGGGCAGCGGCGGCGGAGCGGGGCAAGGCAAGCGGAGCGGGGACGGGAGCGGGGCGCGCTCCCGCGACAGGCGGCACGGCGGGAGCGCGGCGGCGGCGCTCGGCCGGAATAACAAAGGAGCCCTCGGGGGGCGGCACGCCCGGGGGGCGTCCCGGAGAACCGCCCGCCCCCCGGCACGCCCCCGCGGGGCAGCGGCACAGGATGGTGCTGGATGGTAGCCAGACCCTGCTCCATCTCCTGCTCCGCTGCTAGATGCCCGCTTCAACCCTACCCCACTGCCAGATGCCCGCTGCCCCGTCCCTGGCCTCTGGCCCCATTCTCTGCCTCATCCCTTGTACCACCTGCACCCTCCTGCTCCATCCTCTAATTAATTCATTCCCCCACTGCCGGACCCTCTACTCCACTGCCAGACCGCTTTCTTACTTCCTGTCAGACTCCCTACCCCTGTGTCTGCCTCGGCTGCTAGCATCTTGGTTCCAACAACAAAAGCAATTAAACCAGCGTGGTAACAAGCCCGTCCCATGGGCAGGAAGGCACGGCTCACTGACCACCATGACCACCCTGCCGATAGACAGGAAAGCATCCAGGCAGGAGGATTTTTTTTTTCCCAGCTCCTCCTTGAGCTAAAGGTACATTTTCTGATGGGAGGCACAAAAGAAACCCAAACAATTCTTCTATCACTCAGTGACTCTCCTAAAAGCAACCCCAAAGCACTGCCCGGGCCCTTGGCTTGCCAGCGGAGGAGATGCTTCAGAGCACAAAGAACAAAGTGCTGCTGCGGGGCCAAGCCAGCCAACACACTAATCCAACACACTAATCCTTCGGTATTACTGCAGTCTAGTCACGCCTCAGCCACTTACTCTGGGATGGTGACTTGGCCTCTCTTAATAAGATAACAGGATCCCACATCCCTGTGGGGACAGAGTGCTGCCACCCCTGCACTCTCCCAACACCCAGTTCCGCAACCACCCAGTTCATCCCAGCCTTGGGGGAGCTTTTAGGGTCAAGTCCAGGTTGTGTTTTCCTCAGGTGGTTGTTAAAGCCCCTGTGAGATCCCTGGGATGGACAGCCAGATGGACGGAGCACCGCTCAGCAGCACTGCAGCTCAGTTTTTTTGCTGGACTAAATGTGCTTTGCTAGACCAGATGGTTTCAAGCAGCAGCCAAATTCCTTCAGGAGCAGAGTCTGGATGTTGTTCTGAGCCTGGGAATGAGCATGGATCAATGCTCTGCAATCAAGGCAGGCACCTACCCCTACTGAGCGTACCTGCTCCTGACACAGGTGCCACCACGGGGCCAGGTTTTGTGCCCTCCCCACAGTGAAGCCCCTCAGCAAGCGACTCCCAACTGTGTTCTCAACATGAAAAGTGAGAGCTTGGATCCTTGCTGTGCAGCCCACCCTCCAGCCTAGCATTCCCCCTGGGAATCCTGGAATTAATTAATTCCCCCTTAGCTGAGTTTAGCATCACTCTGAACTCAGTGCCACAACTGCTGTTGCCTGCTGCCCCAGGATATCCCGGAGGTGCAGTCCAGAATTTCCAGGGCACCATCTCCAGAGTTACCTAGAAGCCAAGACACAGCATCCAGAGGCCACAGTGCTGCAATTAGCACTTGGTCATCAAGTATTAATGGCTTAATTGCATGAAGAGACCTTATGGCAGGTATACAAAGAGCACAGCCAAAACCAAAGAGGATCTGAACTAAATCCAGTCCCTCCCACATGCACAGGATGGATGGAACTTTCTCTACAATGTCACCTGCATGGAAAATAACCTCTAAAATAATAAGCAGGATACATCCATTTTTTCATAGTTACTAGTGACATGATGTAATGCCACTGGAACCGACTCACAGCCATACCAGACGGTCCATCCCCCACTCACTGGCTTTGTGCTCCCAGCATCCCTATTCAATCCCCCAAATTAAAATCAGCTCATCATCATTAACCTTAATTTTCCAAATCAAGCTTTCAGAGCAGCTCCCCCCCCCGCACAAAGGGCTCAGCTCAGGGGAAAGGTAACCAGGGTCTCCTGCAGAGCAGGGACATCCAAGTATTTTAGGCCATGGCTGCAGTGTGGTTCCTCATGGCTGAGCTGCTCCAGCTGGCAAAGCCCAGAGTTTGGATACCACCAGGAAGCACCTGGGGCAAAGGCAGAGAGCTCCAAATTCACCTGGGTTCACAGCATGGGGGCAGCTTCAGCCAGACCAAGGCAGCTCAAGGAGAAAATCTGGAAATTAAAAGCAATTTTGGGAGGCTCCTCAGAGCAAAGGGAAGCCCTAGTTCCAGAGAGGCTAGAAAAGCTGGAAGCACCAAGCAGATATGACAGCACCCAACCAATCCAGTGCTCAAGACAGGCTGGTGCAGCCTATGGGGACAAATCCCACCACTTCAGGGATCCACTGAGGTGGAAGGAATTTCATGCTCTTCCCAGGGGAGTTCACTACATCACTGTGAGGGTAAAGAGGCATTCCTGGCCCCAGGGTGCTCCCATGAAGAGCAGAGGATACAGAGAGCATCCCAGCCTTTCCAACAGGGAATAGGGAAGGCAAAGTGAGGGCTGCTTTCTGGAGGCAGCTCCTTGCTTCACCCTGTCCGCAGAGGGCCTTCATTCATCACACTTTGGTCTGATCTGGAGAGGTGCAGATCCCTCCTCTCCCCCTGGCTGTACTGAATCTTCTTGAGTGCTTCACTCCAAGTCCCTTTTCTCCACGCTGGAAGCATCCTCCACCCCCCTGCAGCTCCATGACTCTCCTGCCAGCTTCCAGGGTGATATGTGTGGTTTGGATCACGACAGATGAAAACAGAAGAGACATTCAGTGTCTTCCCCCACCTGCCAGAGGCTCTTCAAGCAGCTTTTAAACTCTATTTCAGCAGTCACCTTCCATTAAAATGATGGGAACTAAGGTGAAATGTCTCAGCAAGTGTGGCCTTTTGTCATTGCAGCCCAGAGAGGCTCCTCGGAAGCCCTCGCTAAGGCTTTGGCTTCTATTGCTTTTACATCTCTGATTTCTGTTGGGGCAAATCTCTGCCTGAGCTGATGCTCAGTACAGGAGTGGGAAGCCCAGGCCAAGCTGCTTCAGGGAGCATTTACGTGCCTCTCAAAGGTCTCCTTCCCTCTTTTTTGCTCTCCTTCTGTTCATTTTACCACGTCTAAAAATATTCCACTAAAAACCCTCTTCCCCTGCAGCCGCCTCCCTCCTGGATGACTAATAATATCTGCTGCTCCTTCTTGATCTCTCTGTATTTCCCAAGTCTTCCCCAAGGGAAGGAACCACACCAGGGCTGTGCTCTCAACCAGCTCCTTCGATTCAGACTACTAAATTATTTTCCTCAGAGAATGGTATTTTTTCCCAGCTCCTCCAGTGCAGCAGCAGTTTAAACCCACCTCCCCAGCTCACAATAAACTAATCCTGCCCCATGGCTTACACCTGCCCGATGCTGCTGAAGCATTGTTCTGATATGGAAGCTCCAAGATCCTGGCATTTTCAGAGCTCCAGGAAGAATAGCAGGTTCACTGGAAAAACCACCAAGCACTTACAAAACAATTTATTGTCATTTTTTTCATGTTTCAGTTTTTTCCAGCAGCTTTCCAGCCCTGGAGCAATGTCTTGTGGGATGTGCAGAGGAGGCTGGGTTAGGCTGGATTTGGTGCCTGGTCCTTGGAGCTGGATAAGCAGCACTGGCTGTGTGAGCAACTTGCATTTTAGGAGCAGGGGGTGAATGCTGGGCATTGGGGGTGTTTGGGATAGTGGGACTTAGAGGAAAAACCCATCTTGCTGTCACCACATGGTGACAATGGCAATGGCTTTTTTCCCCACTGAATGGGATGTTAGAACACTGTAACAGGGATCGGCTTTACTGCACTGCTCCACGTATCTCCAAAGCAGAGCCAAGACCTGCACCAGGCACCTTCCCCACTGCCAGCACCACATCATACATTAGTCAGGATACAGGGATGGAACAGCACTGGCAGGAGCTGGAGGTGTGATGAGTTTCTCTAGACCCAGATACTGCAATACAGCCAAATCCTTCAGGGCTCAACCCACTGTGATTTTCCAGAGATCCATCAATGAACAACCTTTGGAAAATCCTCATGCTGACACTGGTGATGTAAAAAATGTCTCCAAATGGTCATAGTCCTGGTGAACCACTACTTCCAGCCCCAACACTGCACTGCATGGAGGTAGATTTAAAGGGTGTTTGGCTGCTCCAAGACTTCTGAAAATCCCCCTGGCTGGCTAATGCCCAGATTCCTTTGCAAATCTTGATTTAGGAAAAATATCCGCTTGGGAGCAGTGCTTAAAAAGCTCAAGGCCATTTTCAAATCCTTGTAATGCTGCAGTTTCCTGGACATGTGAAAGCGAGAGGAAAAAGCAGATCAGGCTGAAGCAGGCACATGGCCAGGGCTGGCAGCTGCGCCTGGGGCTGTGCCGGCACGGAACAGACAGGAGTGGGCAGCCCAGGGGTTATTTCAGCCCCAAGCTCCCCCAGCTGCCCACCACGACTGGAAAGCATGGTGAGCAGGAAGGAGACAGCCCTTCCACATCACCCCAGGCAGGAGATCCAGAGGAGCTCCCAGGGCAGATCACGGTGATCCCCATGGACAGAGGGCTGTGGGTGCAGCTGAAGCCACTGGTAGCCCAGTGTGTGGGCAGGGAACTGAGCTCCACTACCCCTCCTGCCTTTACAGGAAGCCAGTTGGTTGAGTTGTCAATATAGAGATTTTCTTTAAAAAAAAAAAAGCTGGGTTCATGGTGCCATTATTGATCATTTGGTATTTTTAGCTCCTTTTTCAATCCATCCCTGTTGGTGCTATAGCAATTGCACATCCCCATGGAACATGGCTCAGTGAGGCTGCTCCAAGATGAGCAGGAGCTCAGAGAGCAGCAATACAATGCCAATGGGATTAAAAATGCAAGAGGGAAAGAGAAAAGAGGAAAGACAGAGGTGGGATGAGCAGCATTCTCCACCTTGCTGCTTCCAGCTCCTGCCAGCGTTGCAAGGAGACAGGTAGATAGATCCTCCCATCCAAACCAGAGGCAGACAAAGCTCCTGTTTCCAACCTGGTGTGTAGGGCTGGGAACCCATAGAAAGGGTGAGATTAAGCTGAGGGGTGCTATCGACAGACTGGAGGGAAGGGAGGGAATCCAGAGGGAGCTAGACAGGCTGGAGCAGTGGGTCCATGGCAGCTTCATGAGGTTCAGTCAGGCCAAGGGCAAGATCGTGGACCTGGGCCAGGGCAATCCCTAGTGCCAGCACAGACTAGGGAGGTCTGTGTGGACCCCAGAGATCTGTGAGGATAAACACCCTCAGCATCTCTCTCCATGCATGGGGCCATTTACCCCCACCAATGACTCTCAACATTGTCCTCTCGTCTCCACTTGCAGGCCCTCCATACCCTGGATCCACTCATTCTGTAGTGATTCTACCGTTACTGATTTAATAGATGATGGATGGATGGATGGATGGGTGGATGGATGGATGGACAGATGAAGACAACTGGGGGATTCTGGCAGGTGGGACATGATCCAGCCACGTGTGACAGCCCAAAAAGTCAAACATATTCTGAGACCCCCTGGGAGCTGCCTGCACCTCCAGGGTCCCAGCATAGGACAAAGATGTTAAAACTGAACAAGGGCTGGGTCAGGTTAGACATGGGGAAGAAATGTAGGACCATGATGGCACAAGTGAATCATGGCAGTGGAATGTAAACCTGCACACTTAAGCTCACACTTTATGGGACAACTTGCTCATCATTGCAGATGTCTCCTGGGCCCCTGCAGGTTATCTGGGTACCCTCCTAGGAAACCCAGGCTGGCTCTTCCTTTGCACAAGCACAGTGCTTTACTGTGGTGTCACTTCCTTCTTGCCTCATGCTAACACCACTGAGACAAGCCAACGCCCAGAAGAAGGAAACAGGGTCAGCAAAGGAGACAGCTGCAGTGGGAAGTGGCTCATCCTGCCATGTCTGACAGTTGCTGCTCCCTGGGCTCACAGGGACCAGAGCTCTGATGTCACCCACCACCTTGCAAGCCCCAAAGTTTAGAGGGGTCAATGCCCCCAGCAGCTCTCCCCATCCATGGGGATGTTTACCCCCAGCCATGAGTCCACCGACCCCTCCATCAGCAACCCCCAACTTTGTCCTCCTTTCTCTGCTTGCAGCCCTTCCATCAGTGTCACCAGTGACTAAGAAGATGATTGATAAATCATAGAATCCCAGAAGGATTTGGGTTGGAAAGGACTTTAAAGCCCATTTCATTCCACCCCTGCCACGTGCAGGGACACCTTCCACTATCTCAGGCTGCTCCAAGCCCCATCCAACCTGGCCTTGGACACTTCCAGGGATGGGGCAGCCACAGCTTCTCTGGGCAACCACCCTTGCAGGGAAGAATTCCTCCCTAATACCCAATCCAAACCTACTCTCTTTCAGTTTAAAGCCATAAAACACATCTCCCACTCATTTCCTTTTAAAGTTGCCAAGTTCTACCCTGGAGACTTCATAAATGGGGAGCTGAGGCTTCACACAAAGCACGGTGCCAAAACACATTCCGCGTCTGCCCTCGGGTGCCTTCCTCCCTCCCCCAAAGCATAGCGAGGCCCTCGTGAATCTCCAAACATTTGCCTCAGGTGATCCTTCAACTGCCCCATCAGAAGAATCACTTTATTTATCTGCTTCTGCTTGCCCCTTGAAGCGATACAGCAGAGCCTGGCAATGCCAAGTGTGATGCTGAGCTCAGTGCCCAGCCCAAAACCACCTCCCACGAGCTTCCCAAACCTTCTCCTGAGCTTTACATTCATGTGAACCTGGACCCAGGAGCAGGAGGCTGTGTGGATGCTCCAGTACATGCACACACACCTCAGCACCTCCTACAAGTCCTAAATGTGAAGAGTGTTGTTGCAGATGCGTAGCAAAGGGGGAACAAACTCGCCTGAAGTGAAACCACTGGATGCAATAGGTTGGGAAATGCCACAGCATATGTGTTTCCTGAACCAGCCCCTGGCCAGCCCCTGCCTGCAGCCCCCTCAGCAGTGCTAGGGCTGTGAGGAGCATGAGGGTGCTGCGCCTGCCTCTGGCTAATAGGCAGCAGCTGAGGTATTTACAGGAAATATGCAGCATACTTCCAGCCTGGGGACAGTTTCCAGCCCTGAGCTTGTTCATATTTAAGTGCCGGGTGCTTGCAAGGGGAGGTTGGAGCAGAGCAGGCAATGCTGGCTCACAGCAATGCTGCCACCTCCCAGTGCTCCCACAGGTTTGGCTGCTTGCTTTGGCCCCAGAGGCCACTGCCCAGCTCTCTCCCCCCACCCCAGCTACTGAGACCCCATTCAACTCCCCATGTCTCAAACAACTGATTCCCAGAAGGGCTGTGGAGCTCCAGAGAGCTGTGGGTTTGCAGAGGGGCCAAGGGCTGGTTTACCTCCCAGCAGACCCAGCGGCATTGGGGTGCCCAGTTCAGTCCAAGGGGAAAATGCTGGCGTAAACAAGAGTCCAAATGACAGCTAAAAATGACATAGTAAATTCCCTGTCTGGCATCCCCTCATATCACCAGTGCCAGGATGAAGCCCTTTGGGTGAACCTTGAGGGCTGGAGCCCCTCTGTTCTGGAGACAGGCTGGGATACCTTGGAGTGTTCACCTGGAGAAGGCTCCAGGGAGACCTCAGAGCCCCTTCCTCCGCCTAAAGAAGATCCAAGAGAGCTGGAGAAGGCCTTTGGACAAGGGCGTGGAGTGACAGGACAAGGGGGAATGGCTTCCCACTGCCAGAGGGCAGGGACAGATGGGATACTGGGCAGGAATTGTTCCCTGTGAGTGTGGTGAGGCCCTGGCACAGGGTGCCCAGAGCAGCTGTGGCTGCCCCAGCCCTGGAAATGCCCAAGGCCAGGCTCGGTAGAACTTGGAGCAATCTGGTCTAGTGGAGGGTGTCCCTGTCCTGCAAGGGGTGGAATGAGACGGTCTCTAAGGGTCCTTTCAACCCAAACCACTCCAGGATTCTCTGCTATGTGAGGTCAGGCTTTCCTTGTGCTCCTTTAATAGTCCCTGCTCCTGTGTCCAATGCCTCTCCAGTGCTTGTGGCTGGTCCTGCCACAGGTGATGCTCCTGCAACAGCCCCGTAATTTTGCCTGGCTAGAAGTGCCTGGCAAGCTGCCTGCTCCCTGGGTGTGAGAAGGGCTCGAGGAGCCGGCAGGGCTAGGCGACCAGGGTGGAGCCCGAGGTGAAAAAAACCCAGCACATAAAGGAAACTGTGTTTCATGTGTTATTGCTGCCTGTCTGAGATGATCGAGGAGGGAATAGCAGGCACGATTCCATACAAAAGGCTGAAAAATCCCTTCCTGAGATATAAATATTTGGTGTTCCTCATTTTCCTTGTGTGGAAATAAACACCACTGTCTGGACCGCTGCCAGCATATCCCTGGGCTCACCCAGGCCAAGAAGGGTTGCACTGTCCTGCTCTGGCCAGCCCCATCGAGGCTGGAGGGGCACTAAGAGCACGAAACCATGCTCTGGGTGTGCAAAACATGCCTGTGCCTACTGGAAATATTGGGAAAATGGATGGGAGGCGTAAGCTCAGACAACAAGAAACAGCTCCATGGAAGCTTTTCTGGCAGCAGGGGATGCCCCCTGTGCTGGGAGCCACTGGTTCCCCATGGCATGGGGGGCATCCCCCACGTGTATTCCACACTGGAATGGGCTAGGCATGGAGGGCTGTGCCTGCCACTCTGTTCCCTGCCTCCTCTGGCATACATCTTCCACAGCAGGATGAAGGTGGGAAGAGGAGCACCTGTAGTATTCTGCACCCCAGGGATGCCCCTGCTAGAGTTCATAAGGGCAGAGGGAAGGGCAGACCCAGGACTTCCATGTTCTAGGAAAATAAGGGGTTTAATGTTGGATTGAAATCTCTGCTCACAAATGCAAACCATAGGAGCACACATAATACCATCTACACTGGCTGGCAGAGGGGCTTATGGAACACCCAAACACGAGGAATTGGGTCTGAGAGACACTAAACACACCCAATTTCCTTCTTTTCCAGCAATTCAGCAGCCATCAGCTACTGCCAGGCTGGCCCAGCCCAGCACAGGGTACCCTGGTTCTCACGCCACCACCCCATCTCCCCAGCCCTGCCCCCGGCACATCCTCCTGCTGGGGATATATCGAGCTGGGAGGTGACAGGGCTGGGTGCAGTGACACGGGGACAAGGCTCCTGGGACACAAAAGCCATGAGAATTAGAGGGGCCTCAGTGAAGGTGACGGATGGCTAAGCCAGGCACCAGCCTGAGGACTATGGGAGCTGTACCCAGTTCTTCTGCAGAGAAAATCCTTCGTGTTCCAATGATGTTCAGGGAATCAGGACTTTTAAAACATTTTGGCTAAATAAAGAAAAACATGCAAGAAATCTGAGATATGATATTATTAGAAACAACCCAGAGAGCCCGGAGCACAGCTCAACCACCATGACCAGTTCCTCTGCTGTACCCTGGTGAGGCAGAGAAACAAATCCATGTGGGGACAATAGGTGGGAATTTCCAAATGCTGCTTCCTTCTGGAAAAGCATATTGAACCTAAGCACAGGACCAGGAACCTCTTCAGGGGAGAAGCAAACATCCAGGTCCTGAAACACCCAGGCTGTGGGACCAGCAAGGGATTGCTGTGGAAGGAGCTGAGCACCTTCCAAAGATGGAAATACCCATGGGAAGAAGAAGCAGAAGACCTCACTGTGACTACATGCCCTGTTCATGAGATGCTTGCTATTTTCCCAAGCAGAAATCACAGCACTTCCTGCTGCAGCTGGAAAGAATCCCTTGGAGGTGCTGGGACTGGGTATCCAAAACTTGCTTACTGTCCAATGAAAGGGCCTGACAGACTTCACCCCTCTGATAGGAATCCATAGTTCTTAGCATTCCCACAATGTGAAAAATCTCCTTTCCCTGCTAATGGGAAGAGAAGTTCGATTGCAACTGCTCCCAGAGTTAGTGAACACTGCAGAAAAGGAGGGAAAAGGGTTAAAATCATAAAAGATCTAACAGGGACACTGGCTAATTGTCAATTCCATGTGATGGCTGATTAGAAGAAAGATTGGGTCAGATTTGATCCCAGAATTATTTTTCCCTGGCATGTCCTATTCCCAGTTCACAGACACGCTGGTGCACACACATGGCACTCTGAAAGCTGACAGACAAGGGGCAGCAGGAACCCAAAATGGTTCTGTGCTAAAAAAACTCTCAGAGGGGAGATTGCAGCTAGGGTATGCCTCACAGTGGTATCCAAGTATTAAAGGATTAGGGGAAAAGTCTAGACATGACACACTTAATTATACTCTGCTCCTATGGGAGAAAGGAGCCAACCTCAGGATGCTGTGGATGCTGTCCCAGGGCAGCTCTGTCCACATGCCCCTGCCACAGCATAGCACCACAGCCAAAATCCCAGATAATAATGGGCTGGAAACCGCAGGTTTTGTCCAACAATTTCTCCTCTTTCCTTTGCTTTAGTTTATTTGCATCTGTGCTGCTGCCAAAGCTTCGCTTCCCTCCCTGTAGGCAGAAATTGCTGGATATTTAGTCTGAGTTTTTTGCTCACCACTCAGAAGCTTTGGCTGGTACCTGATTGCTCCTCCACCCCCCAGACATTACTAATTCCTCAGGGAGCTCTCCTGCCAAACTAGCTATGTTGAGGGGTGAAATCTGGGGGTTACAGAAAACTGGATGTGAACAGGCAGGGCTGACAGACCCCATTGGCCAGGAAAATCATCCCTGGGGCTCAGTGGCTGGTGTGAGTGTACTGCAAATAAAGCAAAGGAGAAAGAAGACCCAATGTGAATGGAAAAAATGTGGATGGTTCCCAGTTCCGTGCCTGCTGCAATGGGACTCTTCAAATTCAGACATTTCAGCTAAGAAAACAAAAAATCTGGAATGCAGGAGCAGAGAGCAGCCCTATTTTAGCTGCGACTCCTCCCTATGTGCTTGGCCTCCAAGACAACTCAGAAACTCAAGGCACTCCTTCCTGGGCTATAAAAAGAGCTGGAGTGGGACTGCAAGAGCCAGGAAGACAAACAGAGGAGTAATTTGTCCTCCTGTTGAGGACATGGGTAAAGCCAGGAGAGGTTCTTGCTCAATCCAGCTTTTGAAGCACCACCAAGGAAGGAGAGCTGTGGGGCATGGCAGAAACTCCAGGCTGGATCCCACCCACCAAAATGCTGTCTGCAATATGTCCCAATGCACCCCACCACCTCCCACCCTTCCTGTGTGAGGAAAAGGTCTCTCAGACTGGCCCCATTCATCACCCCAACACAATTCTGGGTTCCCTGTTCTTGGGGAACCCAAATGTACCATGGTGATCAGGGATAGAGCATGGAGCATCCCCTGGGATCACAGGGTGGAAGGAGCTCCACTGAAATGCAGCTCCCCTTCCCCCAGGCTGCTGAACAGGTTAACAGCCTCACCTGACACCTGCTCCATGAGTCCCAGAAGGGCAGGATGGACTGTATGAGTTCCAGGTGACCATAAAATTCAGCAAACTTAGGAATACCCACCTTCACCCTCTCCAGAGAAGTATTCACCTCTGCAGAAGCAGCCAAACTTTGCAGACTGTTGGAACATTTAATTCCTATTTGTGAAGTGCACAAAATATTCCTGGCTGGAAAAACACCACCAGGCACCATCAGGAGAGATGAGTTCTTCAGTGGCTCCACTGACTTAGTGCAGAAGCAGCATCTCTTCTGGCACAGCCATTCCCAGCCTACACTGACTTCTTCAACACCCAGAAAGTTGAAGTCTTCCTTCAGCATTCCCTTAAGACCTCAGAAAATCTCCTCACACCACTAACTGGTGCTGTGGGACTTTCCTCCTGAGCAGTTCCAAGGGTTGTAGAGCTGGACTGGGTGGTCCATATGAAGCAACCTCAAGTTGCCACACTTTGTAACCACGGTTCAGGAGGATAGATAACAGATGGGACGAGAGGGCATTGCCTCAAGCTGAACCAGGCGAGGTTCAGGTTGGACATCAAAAGGAATTTCTTCATGCAAAGTCCAGCATTGGAAAGGGCTTCCCAGAGAGGTGGTGGAGTCCCCATCCCTGGAGGTGTCTAAGGAATGACTGGACATGGCACGCAGAGCTCTGGGCTGGGTGACAAGATGGGAATCAGTCAGGTGCTGGACTTGATGACCTTGGAGGTGTTTCCCAATCCAAAGGGTTCTGTGATGTCCACATCAGCAAGGATCAGCAAGGTGAGGGCCAGCACTGGTGTGACCTGCTGCCAAGCCCACGGAGATGCCAGAATGCTGATCTATGCTTTATTCAGCGGGATACTGAGGCTGCATTTAGTTCATTTAGAGATGGGATGCAGAAATTGTGGATGAACTGTGACTTCACCAGGATTAGGCTGGGGATCTGAGGTTCATATCAGGCTTGTGCAGAAGATGCCAATTGCTCTTTGCAGCAGTTCAACAGAGCCCTCCTGTGCCTGGGTGCCTGATCCTGGAGAAAGATATCCCTGGCAGGGTATTGGGACTAGATGATCTCTAACGGTCCTCCAGCCTAACCCCAATGTTTTAAAATAGTCTCTTAGCATATGGAGCTGCAGCTTGCCAAGCCTCACACCAATGAAGAGCATGTCCTAAGGGTTGGTTGTGGTTGGTGATGTGAGATGAGGATGGGTTTAGCTCTGTATCTGCTGCATAACTGGACTCTGGCCACGGCTTCTAACAACATCTTCAGGCCAACACAGGGTATCAGTCCCCACCACAGGCTGGCCTGGGTATGTCCATCGGCTTAGTCCTGGAGCCTGTGCCCTCCACAGTAATTGGCACTCACTCACCAATCGCCTCCTGCCCCTTGGTTGTGCCAGTTTGGTGCTTCAAGAAAAAAGTGCCTTTGTTCCCACAAATGCAGAAAGTACCAGTGCAGTGGCTGGGAATGTTGTGGACTGAGGAATCAGGCAGCTCCAGAGTTGCTCTAGCTGTACTCAGCTCACAGGGAGGTTGCCAGGCTGATTTGATGGTTTGGCCATGAAACTTAGGTTCAAGGGGGACTTCAGGTTTCCCAAATGTGCCATATTCAAGTCTTGAGGTGAGGAAGTCCCTTCGTTGCTTGGCAATAGAGCAAACTAATAAAATCCTGCTGAGCTGTAGCTACTTTTTTCCAAGACTTCCATAACTTTAGATAGTATTTTTATCTAGTCTGACTAGTAGCCAGCTTTATGTGATGACAATAAATCTCAGTTTAACACCATCAGCCTATGCCCTCCCCGGGTGGGTGTTTAGTCCTGTGGTTCCAAGTGCTTGCCATGCTGGAAAGAGGAAACTTCCATCAGAGAAAGGGATCCTTTGGGAGAAGTGGCTTCTCTGACCAGGGCCGGGTTGGAGACTTGCTGCTTATTGTTACCATTTGTCTCTTTTATTGGAATAAAAGATGGATGTGAACAGCTCAGCACTCTTGAGAGAGCCCATGGCATCGTGCTTTGTTTGAATTAGCAGATGCTGGTTGGAAAATAGTTTTTTCCAGTCATTATGTTCATATGAAAGTGAGCAAGAATACAGGGTTTCGTAAGTGCAAACTGTGTTGCAAGGTGCTTGTGCCAGAATCTCAGGGAAACCTAGGAATTATCCCTTCTCCTAAGAGCACAGAAAACAGGGGATGGCATCAGCAGGGAGACCTCAGCAGTCATGGCCCACTGGGACACCTTAAGAGCACAAGGAAAGCTTGAACTCACATAACACAGAATACTGGACTGTTTTTAGTTGGGAAAGACCTCAAAGATCACCCACTTCTAGCCCCTTTAATGGACAGGGACACCTTCCACTAGAAGGAAGACGAGGGTGCTCCAAGCCCTGTCCAGCCTGGCCTTGGACACTTCCAGGGATGGGGCAGCCACAGCTTCTCTGGGCAACCTGTGTCAAAGCCTTACCACCCTCACAGCCAGGAATTGTTCCCAGCATCCCATATCTATCCTCTGTCAATCTGAAGCCATTCCCCCTTGTTCTGTCTCCAGCCCCTTCTCCAAAGTCCCTCCCTAGCTCTCCTGTAGCCTCTTTAGGCACTGGAGAAGCTCTAAGGTCTCCCCAGAGCTTTCTCTTATCCAGGTGAACACCCCAAGGTATCCCAGCCTGTCTCCAGAGCAGAGGGGCTCCAGGCCCCAGCATATCTTCGTGGCCTCCTCTGGACTCACTCCAACAGTTGCACTTTAATTCCTGTAATTGTTCAAAGCCAGGCTGGACAGGGCTTGGAGCAACCTGGTCTAGTGGAAGGTGTCCCTGCCCATGGCAGGAAATGGAACAAGCTAAGCTTTAAAGGTGCCTTCCAACACAACCCTCTCAATGAGTCCATAATAACTATTCAGTGTCTGTGTACATCTTTGAGAAAATAATTCACCTTTCTACTGAGGACTGGGATCATTTACCGTGCCCTGAGATTAGCCTGGAACAGCACACAATGTATAATTAGTCCAGCCGTGGGCTGGACTCGCACATCCAGGCTAAAACACCGGCTGTGCTGCCTGCTTCTGCTGTCACCAGGGAACAGACTGTCCCTAGGAAGTTTTCTTATTTGGTGACTGTGCAAAATAAATCAGCCAAGCTGGTGGCAGGGATGAGGGCAAAGATCCAGCCCTTGCTCTAGCCCTCATGCTTCAGTATGACCCCCAGCTGCTGACCCTCTGTCCCAGGTTCAGAGGGCACAGAGCCAGCAGCAGGTGGTGGGATGAGGGTGGGCACAGAATCCAGGGGCTTGTGCTGGAGTGTCATGTGCCAGACAGTGCTGGAACAGGCGATGCTCATCCCGGTCCCATGGGATGGGATGTACATGGGATGATGCAATGGGCTGCAATTGGTACCTCCTCTCCATCCTTGGATTCTCAGTCTTTCAGCCAAAATTGTCTCTCCTGCAGCTCCAGCCCCTGCCCAGAGGTTTTTTCTTCTGGGAGAACAAAGCTGGGATGAGTCACCCCCTCCTCATGAGAGGTGCCGACATCCCATGTTGCCCTTCCCCACTGTTTTCACCGGACTTTTGTCATGGCCAGGGGCAGCAGAGGGGACCACACTCAGTCCAGAGTCCTCTGATGGGGAGTTTAGTAAAAACCCTGCCTTTCTGGCTGTTTCTCCTCAGCTCTGCAGATAGATGGAGTTAAACTGGATAAATTTCAGAGGGCAAGAACCCCCCTGCACCCCTCAGCACAGGACATCCTTGATGGGGTGAGAGGGTTTTTGGGGCAGCAACATCCCCCAGCATCCCTGTCTTCCCACTCAGCCTCTGGTGTAATTCAGGGCAAGGCTGCTCCTTGTTACTTGGGGGTCGAAAACCATCGCATTTTCCCACCTACAGAAGCTCCTGGACTTGGTGGCAGTACTTTCAGCATCAATTCAGCATCAGCATTCATTCATCCTCCTGAGGCTTAGCTGCTTCTGGAGTCCATCCCCACATTAAAAAACTCAGATATTTCTGCATCTAAAATAGATATTTCTACATCTAAAAAAAAACTCCTAAACCCCTCTACATCCCTGTGTGCACTAATGAGAAAAGCAGCCCCATATCTGGTACAAGACAAACTATTTTCTTTCCCTGGGGATGGAAATAAGTTTCTAAGAGGGACTCTCTGAAAAGAGATGAGATGACTCATTACTTCACTGCTGAAGCTGCATTCAATCCCCAGCACCTCTAGTTCCCAGTAAAAGCCAAGAGACTGAAATCACTGAGGTTCACACAGCACAAAACCCAGGAGCTCCTTTTCCTGGAGATGAAATTAATCCCCTGTATCACCTACTCCTCCAGGATGGGCTCAGCTGCCATCAGCCCTCGCTCTCCACAGGCAAGAGCTATTTTTTCCCATTCTTGCTAGTGTCAATATGTTTCTTTAAATATCTTTTTGGAGAGGCTGTATATATATAGCCCCACTCTGGTGCTTTGAAAGGAGCCTCATTTCCTGTAAGAACTGAAAAATCTTTGGCAAAGCTGCTGGTGGCTGCAGCATCTGAACCACAAAAATTGTTTTTTTCAGTAGTAAATGGTATTTCCTTTGCAACTGTGAGTTGGACTGAGCTTGGTCTGGTCTGAAATCAGTTGGTTGCTGTGTCTGAAACATACAGGACCATATTCCTGATTATAAAAATGATGGGAGAAAAGGATTAATTGCATTAATGGGAGTGTGATGGTGGCCCAGAGGTGGCACAGCCCATGAGAGGGTCAGAATGGGCACAAAGCTGCTTTTAACTTGCATTTGGCTGTGAAAAAGTTGGGTTCACATATCAAAAGGATTTATTAACTGACACTGAGGGAGAAAAAACAAATCAATTTCATTTCCAGCTGATACTTTTTCTCTTTCTTTTGCACCATCTCTCTGCACCTGGTTTTGAAGAAGGCTCCTCCAGCAGCAAGGTAGGAAGCATAACAGCTTTGCAGCCCCTGAGGGATGACTCATGGATACTAAGGACATTAAAACCTTCCCGAGGAGATGCAGCAATAGCTGCATTCAGAGTTCTACATCTCCCTGACATGAAAATGCTACACCTGCCCACTGGGAAACCTTTAGCAGGAGGGTATGACATCCCCAGTACCCCCCTGGGGACTCTGATGGCAAGGGTGGAGATGTAGCCAGGTCAGCAATCACCTTCTGCTGCAAATATGTCTTTGCAGGGTAATTTCTGAGTCATATATTGCTTTAATGCTGCACACAGTCCCAAGGACCTAGTGTGTAAAGGCGCCAGAGGTAGTGGTGGCCATGGACAGCCCAAGTGGTCCCTGTTTCCCTTTGCTACTCCCCGAGTTTCCCAGAAAAAAACTGCAGCCAAAGAACCTAAAATGCAAGTTTTTAATATTTTCTGCAGGAATTTTAAAGACTTGTTTCCTCCTCACCCTTGTCAGGATGGATTACTCTTGGAATTGTCCCTATGGCCATGCTGGGTATGCAGACACATCTGCTGGTATAAAGCTCCAGCAGCCATGAGCTCTGGGAAACAACATGGAATTTCTGTAGCTCCTCCACAGTCCCAGGCACTGTCTCCACCTCATGTCCTCATCCCTGGGACACAGGACAGACTCAGGACAGGGCAGCCTGCAGTGGGATGGGATATGCTGGCTCATGATGGAGCACAGCTGGACACTGAAGCTGTGCTCAGGATGGGAGACACAAGAGAGTTATTTCATGACTTTGCAGCCCAGGAGATGACAACACAGCACCACAGCATGCTGCCTCCCTTCCACCCAAAACCCATAGGGCTGAGCTGCGTCAGAAAGGAGATCTTTCCACACCTCCAGCCTTCCAGGAGTCAGCTGCTGGGAATGTCATGCACCACTTCTGGGAGTCTGCAGTTGCACCTGCACTGACGCCCTGCTGGCCATATCCCTGCTGGCCATATCCCTGCTGGGAATGAGGGGAAATTTCCCGTGACAGTCCAAAACACGAGTGAAGGAGCAGGAGAGCTTGGGACATCAGCCCTGGTGCACCATCCCTGCCCCAGTGAAGTCCTGTGTCCTTCCAACTCCATTTTCACCCTCAACACTTTGGCTCATCCAATTGTTGGAGCATCCAGTCTTTGCCAGCCAGCCAAGCACAGAAGGAATTTTACTCCTTGGCTCCATCATGGCACAAGGATGTGTGCTGTGGACAATTACAGTGTGTAAAGAGGAAGGAGAGAAGGCAGGAAGGTCCCAGGGAGGGAAGATTCCAAGAACCAACCTAAACAAAGAATAACTTCCCTGCAGAGCTCCAGCACCAGGACAAACCCCTTAATCTAACCAGGAGAACTTGGAGGGGTTGTAAACATCAGACACCATGTGAAATACAAACATTTATCTTAAAATATGGCAGAATTTCACTTTTTTCTCCTCTGTTGGTGACCTTTGCTGTGACCAAAAATTTGTGCTGAGGTTGAGGTGATGAGTGGTGAATCACCACATGAAACACCAGCAAAGGGGGAACAGCCATTGCGACACATACTCCCATGGCAGGGCTGCACCAGCCCATCCCGATGGCAGCAGAACTGCAGGATTTGGTGTCCCTGTTGCTCAACTTCCTATGAGAACTATCAGCATTGACAGAAAAGGAAAAGAGGAGCCCTTGGCTGTGTCTTGTTCTCCCTGAGCTGCTCTTGCCCAGCAGGCAGCAAGAACAGCATGAAAGGAACATCGTGCCTGGGCATGTCCTCAGGTTTCCCACATTTGCATTCCCAGGAAAATTGAGACACCTGAACAACTGTGGGAGCAGAAGAGAGGCCACCAAGGAATTTATTCCTATTTGTCTCCAAGCCAACAGATGGATGTTGTCAGGGCAGAGTCGCTGTGCAATGTAATGACCACAATAGAAGCATCCCACCACCATGGAAGCTTTCCACCACCAGAATATCACACCCCACTATAAGAGCATCCCACCACCATGGAACTATTCCATCACCAGTTTACCACCACCATGGAAACATCCCACCGCTACAGCAGCATCCCACCACCAGACCTCTCCACTATTAGAGTGCCCACCACTACTACGGCTTTGTAGGATGCTCTTGTTCTTCCAAACCAAGCTCAGACCACAGAAAGTGGGTGCTGCTAACCCAAGCTGGATGGCCCTGCTTAGCCCAAGGGCCCAAAGGCCCATTTGGATACACCTTCTGCCTGTTTGGGCTCTTTTAGCCCAAAATAGGCTTTGCAATGCATGTGCTGCTGCCCTGAGACATGCAGGATTGGAGGGGAGTGAAGGAGTGTATATGTGCTGAAACACAGGGAAAATTTTCATTTTAAAGCCATTTAACAGATGAAACTTTTCTTAAAAGAAGTCACTTTCAAAAAGAAAAAACCACAAACCCACAAAGTTTCTTTAAAAAAA
>PYHW01010862.1:208652-220934 GCA_013186435.1 Turdus rufiventris
AATCATGCAAAAAAATAAATACATTTTAAAAAAATTAAAAAAGGAAAAAAAATGGGGAAAAAAAAGAGTGAGAAAGGGAATTGCATGGAGTTGAAGCACAGAAGAAGGAAAAGCCAGCCAGGGCCATGTTGTGTCATTAGTCTGGCAATCAGATTAGGAGAATGAAATCCAGCTCGTAGTGATGTGGGAAGCAGGTGCTGCTCCACTGCCTTCTCCACTCGGCCCTTCCCAGGAAACCACGGGTCTCAGGGGGAGCCTGTGAGAGCTCCAGGCCTGTGGGGCTGTTGCTGACACAAGGAGCCAGAAGGTTCCAGCAGCAAGCCAGTTTCACTCCTAGCTTTAGCAGTATGAGTAAATAATTGATGTCTGAGGTAACCTGAGTGGGAAGCTGAGCAGAGCCCTGCACATGATCCTGCATCCAACTTCACACACCCTGGTGGGTTTTCTTTCCACAAAACCCCCTCAGACCTGATCTTTGGCGTTTATTTCCATCCCTAAGCTGTCTTCCAAGTGTTGTTCCCACTCTGGGTTCATCCAAGTCTGCTCCCACAGTCCCACTACTACCCTTGCTTCTCCCACAGTAGGTCTGGACAGCTCTGCTTCACTGGCTCTTTCCATCTCTGGACATGGAGCAGGGCCAAGCTGTCCCCAGATCCCTCTGCTGCCATCCCTCCCTCTTCACCCTCCCCATGCCTCGTCCTCAGCTGCTCCAAGTACATCCTTTCCCCAAATCACCAGTTTTTTCCACCAAAGCACCCCTGCTTCCCCTCCAGCTTGGCTGCCACCTTTCCTCTGTGTAGGACATAAATCCATTGCCTAAAACCTGAGTGAAGGGCCCTATCCAGACACTCTGGATGCTGCTGAGGAGCAAATTCTGTCTGCTTTTCAACATATTGGTGCCTCTTCCCAGGAGCCACCTGCAGGGACAGACCTTGCCCCCTGCCCTGTCCACACCTGGTGTCCCTGAGTGACATGGAAGCAGTGGGGTGACTGACTGACTCCACTGGCCAAAGAGCCACTCCATGTCCCCTCCAGCCAGTGGAGACACAAGCTAAATGTGCCCAGGGTGGTTCCAAGGACAGGGTGGCACTATCGTGGTCACGATGCCCGGCTGTGGCATCAGGCCAGCGGGTGAATGTTCCCTAGCCCCACTGGTGGGAAGGCCAGGTTGAGCAGCCATCGCTGGGCTGGGGTACCCCGGGTGCCACTGCACCCTGATGTCCCCGGGCACTCCTCCAGGGCAGGGCCAGCCCTATCCCTGTCGCCCCCCTGCCCTCCTTGGGTGGGTGGGGCCAGGCCCGCCCCGTCCATCTCCACCTACCTGTGCCAGCCCCGCCCAATGGCGCCAACCCCTCCCGCCCGGGCAGGCCGCGCCCACCCACCCAAGCCCCGCCCATTGTACCAAACCCAACCTGGGCAGCTCGAGCTGGCCCCGCCCCCCGCTCACCTGGGCTGACCTCGTCCACTCACAGAACCCTCGCCCACTTGGGATAACCCCGCCCGCTCGGTACAGCCGCGCCCAGCTGTACCCGCTCCAGGCACCTCTCGGGCTGTTCCCATCGGACCGCGCCCAGCCTGGCCCAGCCCCCTCAGCTGGCATCTTCCCTTCCTCGCCGTCCGCATCCCCCATCCCGCCCGCACCTGGGTGCGCTCGAAGCTCTCCCGCTCCGCCTCCAGGCCGCCGCCGCCCCCCCGCCGGCTTAGCACCTTGGGCAGCGGGTTGGACACCTGCTTCATAGTGCTGCTCACGCGGTCCATGGCCGCCCCGAGCCCGCCACCGCCCCGGCCCCACCGCCCCGCGCAGCGCCACCGCCGCCGTGCGGGCCCGGCGCCATTGGCCCGCCCACCTGCCACTCACAGTGGGGCACGCCCCGCGGCACCACCCTTCCACCCGCAGCTCCACCCGCCAGCCCGGATTCTCGCTCTCATTGGTTCTCGGCCTCACCCCTGCGTGGCAATGACCAAGCTCATTGGTTCGGATGGATATCAGTCAACGCTGGCTCCCGACCCCAGACTCCCCTGCCCTCTGCCCCTCCCATAGGGACCGTGCCCACGCCTTCGCGCCGCTCTCTGCTGTAATTGGCCCACGGCCCTGCCGCTCACCCTTCGGTGTCCCGCCCCTCAGCGGCGCGGGGCGCTGCGCCCCCTGGCGGTGGTGGGGGCTGCCGCTGATGCCGGGCTCGCGCGGGAATCGGGGTGCGCTCGGGCCTCGCCGCGAAGGGCTCGGCCGTGTCCGGGTGCCGCCCTGGGTTTCGCCAGGCCCGGGGGGCTGCTATCGAACGGCTCCGAGCCCCGGGTCTGCAGGCCGAGGGGGTCCTTGTAGTTAGGCCATGCGGCCTGCGAGGCTGCGGCCCCTCAGCCGAGCCCCGAGTGTGAGCACGGGGGTGACGCGGCACCACTGACTGTCCGTCTGAGGCCGAGCCCCCGTGTCATGCTGTGCCTGGCGCACCGGGTGGTTCAGGGCTCCCCAGCCCTGCCTGTCAGCGCGGACAGGGCCCCGGCAGCCTGCGGAAGGGCTGTGTGGGGATTGTCCTTCGTAGGATCCAGGCTGTGGGTGGGAGGTGTGGAGGGGAGTGCTGCAGGCACAGCTGGCAGAGCCCAGCAGGAGCGCGTGGCATTGACAGAGGTGCAAAATGTGGTTACAGGTGTCTGAAACAAAGAGAGGAGAGGTGAGAGAAGGATTTTGCTTCCCCTGAGCAACCGGACTGTGCTTTAGCATAACTTGATCTGAGCCTATGTCTCTGGTCCCATCACTCTGATCAGAGATTTGCGTAGGGTTAGATTGGATAGCGGAAAGGAATTCTTGGCTTGTAAGGGTGGTTGAACTCATGGCACGGGTTGCCCAGAGAAGCTGTGGCTGCCCCATCCCTGGAAGTTATCCAGGCCAGGCGGGATGGGGCTTGGAGCAGCCTGGGACACTGGAAGGTGTCCCTGCCCATGGCAGCGGGGTGGAACGGGAGTGTTGGAAATGATACAACTTCTAAAATTTTTAACTTTAGTCAGGGGTTTTGTTTATCTTTGCCCTGGGGGAAGGGAATGGAAGTTTCTTTTCAAAAGAATGTTCACTGGGCAAGGTGTGATGAGCCTCACATCTCAATGTTGGAGCTGCCAGAGGATGCACAAAAGATAAGCAAGCATTAATGAACATCAGCGCCTGAACGGTCCTTCCTAGTGTGTCGGAGATACCTGGTCTGGGAAAAGATCATAAGAGAAGAATGAGGACCTGATGAGCATCGAAGGTGAAGGAACCAATAACCAATAACTGCCTCAGATATGGCAAATGGGCTGTGCTGGGGTTGTACCAGCTGGGCTCCTGCATTCTTAAAAGCAGATCATAACAAATCAGTGACTTGGGTCCAGGTGGGGAGGAACTGTGCAAAACGCTGCTGGGGTGATGGGGCAATCTGGCAACATTTGTTCAGGATGTGGGCTGTCAGGAGCTCTTGTATAAGCAATTCTCCCACTGTTTTGTGGCTTTTCAGCTGAAATAATTGCCACATCAGGACCCTCCTGGAGCTGCCCAGGAGAGTGTGTGAAAGGCTGTTTGTACCACAGGCCTTCCCAGCCCTTGTGCATTAGATATCCAATCCCAGCTGGTGGAAAATGGCCTGCACAGAGCAGCGAGCCATTCTTCCCCTGTGCCTTGTCTCAACTGCCTGTCTGCATTCTCCTTAATGCACTTTCTGGAAACCTGCCTCCTTCCTTGGGGCTGCTCCCAGGGGAGGTTTAATGGGTTTGATTAGTCCACTATTGCAGTGAGGTGATTAATAATTGAATAAATTACATCATTGCTGAATAGGGATGGAGGAAAGGAAGAGCAAAGGAGGGCACTGGACAAAGGACCTTGTGATCTGGACCTCATGATCTGGACCTCTCCCACCCTCCACCTTACTGGAAACATCCTGCTCCTGGAGCAAGGGACCACTAGGCTGAGGCCTGGTGTAGCTGCTCTCTCCTACTGAAGAGCAGAGTCACATCCTCTTCTTCTCCAGCCAGGGCTCAGACCCCACTTTGGGAGCTGGGCAGGAGTAGAGGAAGGTGCTTGAATGTGAGACAGAACAGGCTGTTTCTACTGGCTGCTCCTGCCTCCCCCAGAACGGGCAGTAATAGGATGGAACTGGGATCCAGCCCATGGGCTGCTGGTCAGACCACCCTGGGGTGGAATGTGCTGTGGGGCTCTGCAGGGATTTGAGGGGCTCCTTTCCAGTGGGAGAGAGTGACTTGTCAGGTAGTTGAGAGGCAAAGGCACAGAGCTGTTCCTGTGGAGTGTTTGTTCCTCTGTCTCAGGTTCCATGGGGAGATGATGGGGAAATGCTGAAAGTGAGCAGGGTAGAGGTAGAGCAGGGCATTGCTCTTCTTCCCCAGCAGGTCCTTTTTGGAAGTCATGGCTGGGGTTCACCTGTTCTCACTCCTATCCAAGAGGCTGGACTGAAGGGTGATGGCAGAGCCCCTCATGGGAGTGTCTGGCCTGTGTGGGGACAATGTCTGGACATGGAGAGGATAATGTATGCCTGTGTCTATCTGCCTCTGGCAGATTTTCACCACAAGGCCTGTAAGCACTACCTATCTAGGCAGTCAGCTCTTTCGTGAAACCATCTTCGCTTGCAGCCTCTTCAGCCAGCAAGAAAGAGATTGGGAAAGTACTGCAGATGATTTCTTTCTTTATTTCTTTCATGAAAGGGAGGTCAGACAGCAGTCAGAATACGTGGGGAACTACAGGTATTTTTATAGGGCTTGGGTGGATTGGAAATAGACCAATAGGGCACAGGATTGAAACCTATCCAACTAGATAGAAGTTCTATGTATAAAATAACCAATTACAAAGATTCAATTCTAACCAATTATCTTCTAGAAAGATAAGCAAGGGTCTAACATTTTTCTAGCATTAGTCATTCTAAGTAAGTAGTTTTTCCTATCTCGAAGAGAATACCAAGGGGACCTCACAGGGCTATCTGCAGAGGAATCCATCTCCTCAACATATGCTCTCTCTTTTTTCCGGCTCAGCAGTGTGTGGCACCCATCAAGTGCTGCTCAGGCCAGGCACATAGGACTGGAGGTCATCCTTCCCCTACTGCAGGGCTCTGTAGGGCAGTTCCTTCTTCCTGCTCCATGCCCAGCGGCTCTTGTCCACAGGACACTAAAGGGGGTCTGCTCCCATTCTGTCAGGACACCCTTAACCAAAAGGGAAAGGATAAGTGGCATGAAAGGAGCCAGAAGGGACTGCAGGGACTATGGAATGCTCATTTCTCAGGGGCTGGCAGCTAGAGTCTGTTTTCCCAATTCCCTCCCCAGCCAGAGATGGAGAGTCCCAGGGTGCTGCTGCAACACTCATCATCCTCCCGTGGCCTGGCCTGGGCTTGGGAAGAGCACAAATCCCCCTTGTTTCAGCAGGAAAACAGAATCACAGAGCTCCACAGTCCTTCCTCTGTTATCCCACTGGCTGTGCTGGAGTGGGCTGGCACAGGGCTCTGTGCTAAGATCCTGCTCTTTCCCCCTTGGAGGTGGGAAAAATGCATCCCAAATGGATCCCCTTCAGTAGACCCTTCACACATTTCAAGGCACACCATCCTGATCCCACGCAAGCAGACGAGCTGTTCCTGGGGCCACATCTCAAAAGGGCAGTGGCCATGCCAAGCCTTCCATAAACCCAATACTGCAACCCCAGATGCAGCCCTGCCCTGGTGATGGGGTAATTTGCTCAGACTCTGGGATAAAAACAACTTCTGAGCCAAAGTGCCCACCTGGAGAGGGCAGGGTAGCGGTCCAGACCCAGCAGGAGGATCTTTGGGGAGCAAAGATTGTTCCAGGAGGAGCAGGCATGGGAGCATCGGGACGATTTGTCATCTTTTGATCACATGTTTTGAATGCTTTGGGCTGCTGTGTGGGGCAGTCCTGATGTGGGACCTGGGAGAGCATTGGAGGCAGAGCAGCCTGGGATTAGGAGAGGGTCTTGGAGAGGACTCCTTGGCTAAGGTGTTTGAGGCCCACGGGGCCCTCACCTCTGTCCTGTCTAGGTCTTCTACTTGCCTAGGTGTTACAAGGAGGGCTGTAACCCAAAAACATCATCTGCTGTTTCTTCTGCACAGAAGCCTCAGCAACTGCCTCTGCTTGCCCAAGAATTCAAAAGCAAAGCTGAAGAGGTTTCCAGATGGATCTGCAGGAGAAGACCTGAACTCCACAGGACACTGGGCTGCAGGGGCAGCTGCCTAGGTGAAAAACCAGCTCATGAGCAGGACCTGGAGGTGGGAACTGTTTTTGCTACTGGCTAGAGAGCTTCCCCTTGGAATGGCCAGCAGGTCCAGCTGGAACACCCTACTGAGTGCAGGTCTCTTCAAGGCAGGACATGGCAACCTGGGTTCACAGAATCAAGTGGCTGGAGAAGACCTCTGAGATCATCAAGTCCAGCCTATGACTGATCACTACCATGTCAATCAGACCATGGCACTAAGGGTCAGATCCAGTCTTTCCTTAAACACCTCCAGGGATGGTGACTCTACCACCTCACTGGGCAGCCCATTCCAATGTCTTATCACCCTTATCCTTCCTACATCTTTTTTTTTTTTTTTTTAATTTTTTTTATTTCTGTGTTGGTATCTTTGGCTGCCAAAGCAGAATCACTCAGGAAAGGATTTCTGCTGGGGTTTGCAGAGTTGGGTGTAGGAATCATGTGCTCACTGTGGAGCAGTGTTGGGAGAGCACAAAGCAGGTTCTGCAGCAGGGTATGGGCATGGATCTGGAGACCCAGTCTATCCCTGTCTTCCCTTTATGATACAGGAAACTTTCTGGCTCTCTACAACTGCCTGGCTGGAGGGTGGAGCCAGTTGGGGGTCAGGTTCTGCTCCTAGGGAACAAGTGATAGGACAAGGGGAAGCGACCTCAAGTTGAACCAAGGGAGGTTCAAGTTGGATGTTATGGAAAAGTTCTTTACTGAAAGAGTGGTCAAACATTGGAATGGACTGCCCAGGGCAGAGATGGAGTTACCATCCCTGGAGAGATTTAAGAGAAATAGAGATGTGATGCTTAGGGCCATGGTTAGTGGTGGCCTTGGCAGTGCTGTACTTAATGATGTTAGAGGTCTTTTCCAACCTGAATGACCCCATGATTTCTCTGATTTTCATGATCCAACATCCACCAGTGCTCTTGTCATATGTTATTTTCAGGATTCCTGCAACTCCATGGCTGACTTGCAGATGTCCCCTGTACCTCTAGCTGATGACAGAGGCAGCAGAGTGTGCAAGGACAATGCAGCTGTCACTCTGGTGCCTGGCAGCCTCAGATCCTGCCTGTCTCAAATCCAATACCAAATGGTTTTATTTTCCTTTTTCTGAACAGGCTAAGCCTGTCACGTTGTGCTGCAGCTGCTGGACAAGCCCTTCTCAGCTTCAGGCCAGTGGCTGCTCAGTACTGAGTGCATTGTTGGAGAAACAAAGGTGTCATGGCAGAGGCATCATTTGGCTGTCCTGGCAAGTACCAACACATTTTTGTGACGGCCACATCCCAACATGGCATCCAGCTACCTCCTGCTCTTTAGACTCTTGGTCCCACAGTAAAGCTTTTATATGTGCCCCAAATTTGTCTTGGAAAATTACATGGAGTGCAGCAATATATTTCTGCCTTGCTGTGTGCTTAGAAACGGTTGGAGTCTTTCTGCTGACATTTACAAAAAATATTTATCTGGAGGCATATTCTGGTGTATAGATTTTGGACCAGGGATTCCTATGCAATTTCACAAGCTACTCTGTAGCCCTGATGGTTCTGTAGGACCAGTTGCCCTGAAGAGTCAAAGATGAATATTCCCAGAGGATGTAGACTAAGGATCCATCTACATGAGCCTTGATACCTCCAGATGTGTCCACAGCAGACGCCTTGAAGAGACAGATTAGTATTTGTACTGCACCCTGGAGTGAGCTCCCAGCCCACCAACCCATTCTCATTTTCCAAATGATCTCAAGCTTTTTGCTCTGAAATCCAAGCTCAAACTCAAGGAAATTTCCTTGTGCTCACCATATCCCCTGGCAAGGAGCTCTTCATGTGAAGAGCTGCCTCCCTCTGTTTCTTTTGAACCTGACTCTTGCCTGCTCCATTGAATAATCCTACTCTGGGACAGACAGTGACTATTTGCTTTGTCCCTCTTTCTAGGCCACTTATCATCTTGCAGAGTTCAATTTCCATGTGGCAAGTCTCAATTCTTCTTGAAAATTCTTCTTCTCATCTGAGAGCTTGCTGGGAGCTGCACCATCCTGGTATCTCTGGCCCCAGTCATTTTCTTTCTCTTTCCAACTGATTTTCTCAGTTAAACAGTTAAACCCAGTTTCCCACATTAGTGATCCTGCAGCTCCCAGGAGCAGCGTGATAGTGATCCCCCAGACATGATTCCAGCCCAGGAGGTGGTGTGGTGGAGCAGCCTACCCTCAGGGCTGAGCAGAGGTTTCCTCCCACATCCCCAAACTGTCCTGGTGACGGATCCAAAGATACCATGTGTGGTTTCTATCTATAGCTGAAGCACACCATAAGGCAGAGGTTTTACAGACTCCATAAATAGCCACTATTTAGGATGTATTATATGGAGGAAGTTTTAGAAATCAAAATATTTAGAGGTTTGCATTATTTGTCTTGGCAGGAAGGAGCATCCAAGACTGAAACAGAGAATCTTTAAGGAAAGAACAAAGTTGAGGAAAGCAGTGCATAAGAGGAAATAACAAAGGTGTTGAAACCTCCAAGAATTCCTTTTGGTTGAATGGAAGCAGGAAATACAGCATGGTGTATCTGAAGGGAGGGAGACAATGTTGAGGCACATTTATATTCCTGCTATAAAATACTGATTTTTCAAAACAAATCTTGACATTTTGATCAAACCTGTAGCTGAACGTTGCAGAACTTCCAGAACACTCAACTAAAGCTGCTCTGAGCTGGGCTGTGTTTGTATAAGCCATCAGCATGAAGACTCCAGCTCATTCCCCAGTCTGTTCTCTTCTTCTCAGTTTTATTCTGGTCCCTCTGTGGAGATATGTCAGAGCAGTGTAGGGTTGCTCTGAATGGGAACTTGTGCA
This sequence comes from Turdus rufiventris, assembly GCA_013186435.1. Classification (NCBI taxonomy): domain Eukaryota; kingdom Metazoa; phylum Chordata; class Aves; order Passeriformes; family Turdidae; genus Turdus; species Turdus rufiventris. The sequence continues at coordinate 217,703 of PYHW01010862.1, forward strand.
AGTTTGTTTCTGAATGTGCTGATAGAAATGGAAGGAGCAGGGGATGGAAGGAGTAGATGTGGGTAACACCTGATCTTAGAGGACTTTTCCAACATTAATTATTCTACGGTTCTGTAATCCTGTGATTCACACTGAGCAGTTTATTAGCACTGCTCAGAGAAGACTGTGACAGGTTTAAAGGTTGCCACTGATAATACTGACTGCAAAAATGTTGGAGTCTCTTGACCTTCCCCCACCTCAGCTATATTTACATTATTTTCTTGGGAAAAGGTTAAATTACAGTTGATGTCATTTGCAGTTTAGATGGAGTTTGTTTGACTTTAGTTATTAGCATATGTAGAGGTGAGAAAAGTAGTATGTATTTCTGAGTTAAGCAAAGTTCAGCTTTCAATTTCCATCCAGATCTTTCCTTTGGATTAGTTCCCATTAGCTACATTGTTTTCCATGGAGCCTGTCCACAAAACTGCTGTGCTGCACTACTTTTTGTTTCATATTTACTTTGATTTCAACAGAGAATTACTACAGTATCTCCGTGCTGCTCCATCCTTTATTCCATGTCCCTTGGAGTGCCACACCAAGCTCCATCAGCATTCCTCTCCTAAGGTGTGCAGGCAGTTTGTCCCTTTCCTTGCACTCCTTCTTGCTGAGGTTTGGATTTCGGTCTCCTCACATCTTCCTTGTCCCATTTTGTGCAGTGTGGGGGGGGAGTGGATCCATGATGGTGGTAGGACCTCATGCCTTTGGAGGTACCAGGTTTCATCCTAGTGTCTGAATGGGCTCTGGAACATAGGAAAAGGCAAGACATGGACCAGGAAGGATCCTGGAGGAATCCCGAGCTCCTCAGCTGTTCAGAGCAGGGTATTCTGAGTCTTCTTCACAAGTAAAACCTCAGCCTTGATCCTGGCTGTCTCAACTGGCTCTCACTCTGGGAGATTAACCCCTCAGCAGGATCTGGGATGAAAGTGAACCAATCCATGGGGAAAGAGCTTCAGAGAAGGGGATGGATGTGCCAAGCTGGGGCTGGGCTGTGATGGCAGCAGAGAATCCATGGGCTGTATGGAGCCTGCCCATCTGCTGTGGGAGGGGGCAGGTATTTATGTCCCTGCTAAGGAAATGTCTTTCCAGAAACACAGCAACCTGTCCTGTGCTCCAAGGCTCTGTGGGCAGACCCTCCTCAGCTGCCCACTTGCCAGCCTTGCAGCTGCACCTCCCTGGCACCAAGGCCTACATGTGCTCTCATCCAGGCTCAGTTTTGCTCATGCTTAGTAACAAGAGTGTCGTAGTGAGGGAAGAAGCTTCGTGGAAAACAAAACCCCAACATGGCAGCAGCCTGCACCCTCTAATGAGTCTGGCTCACTTCTCCATGGAGTTCAGTCCCCTGAGATGTGCTGATTATCTATCACATGCCCTGGAGAACTTGGGAGCCCCAGGCTTGCAATCTGCCCTTCCAGGGAGTATCTTCATTTCCTTTTGATTTCTTCTTCTGGATTCCTACAAGGAGCCCCACTTTGGGTGGGATTTTGTGATCATCCTCCTTCATAGAGGAGCTAGACCCCTATTGTCACTGGACATCAGGAAAGGCAGCCTGCTCCTGTGGCTTTCCTATTGTGGCTGTGGTTGTCCAGCACTCAGACACATTTCCTAGCAACATGGAGACCTTGCTCTTCATTCAGTCTCCTGAGGCTTTGTCCACAAATCTTTGCCTGGAAAACAGCAGAGCCCTTCTGGAGGGATGTAACATTTTGAACAGTTTTACTGACAGTGCAGACACCATTCCCATCCCAAGCAATATGTGCTAAATTGCATGATCTTTTCTTCATGTGTGTTTAGCAGCTGGGACAATGACAGAGCAGTCTCAGGAGGGTGCTAGTGCTACACTGCTGGAACCAAATAACCACCTTTGTCAGCTTTATTCTGCTAACATGGTCATGAGTTCCTAAGTGCTCTGTAGGCATCAATGGCTGATTCCCACGTCCATGAAGAACTGAGTACTATTTTAGCCGTCACTGGTATTTGAGAAGTTATGATGCAGCAGAACCACTTCCCTAAAGACTCGTTGCAAGGGATGCTCAAGGACAAAAGTGAAGCCCAGGTCTGGAATGTCACCATTCTTGAGCCTCTGCTCTGCACGTTTATGCACCAATGGCTTTCAGGGTCCCACGGAGAAAGCCCTCATTTCAAGTGGGACCCAGCATGGCTGGATGGGCACATGGGTGGTCAGCCTGACTCTGAGACTTTCCCTGCTTCAGCTACTGTGGCAGAGGTGAGATCTCCTGTTCATCCATGATACAGATGTTGTGGGAAACACAAGTGTATGACACCACTGCTGTGACTTCTAGGCAAGAGGTCCACCTACTGATCTTCAGAATCACTCATTCTGGGTTTTCTATAGAGTCCTTAGGTCAGGAGAAATGAAATGACAGGTCATATCCTGTTCTCTGTCCTCTCTTATCTTATCACCCATGGTATCATATCCTGTGCCATGTCAGGACACTGATCTCATCGGGTCTCCAGATGGTTTCCTCTGCAGGGCTCTGTGGTATCCTTGACACTGTACTTTTTCCATTGTGTCATGCCTTTCTGCAATGTTTCCATCATATTTCTGTCCTTGGTTGCTGTCTCCATATATAAAGAGGGCTGACCCAGGGATCCCTCACCAGGCACAGGGAGGGACACTCTGCAACAATCTAGCCTCACTCCTACAATTCATCTCCATCCAACAGTACCATGAATCACTGTATCACAGAATGACTGGGTTGGAAGAGACCTTCAAGATCATCAAGTCCAACCCATGCCCTAACATCTCCACTAGACCATGGCACCAAGTGCCACATCCAGTCTTTTCTTAAACACATCCAGGGATGGTGACTCCACCACCTCCCTGGGCAGACCATTCCAGTACTTTGTCATTCCTTCCGTGAAAAACCTTTTCCTAATATCCAACCTGTATCTCCCCGGCACAGCTTGAGACTGTGTCCTCTCGTTCTGTCGGTTGCTGCCTGGTGAAAGAGACCAACCCCACCTGACTAAAACTACATTTCAGGAAGTTGTAGAGGGTGATAAGGTCACCCCTGAGTCTCCCTTTCTCCAGGCTGAACAAGCCCAGATCCCTCAGCCGTTCCTCACAGGGTTTGTGTTCCCAGCCCCTCCCCAGCCTCGCTGCCTCCTCTGGATGCGCTCAAGTGTCTCCACGTCCTCCCTGACCTGAGGGGCCAGAACTGGACACAGCACT
>PYHW01010862.1:225131-251975 GCA_013186435.1 Turdus rufiventris
AAGAAATTCCTCCCTGTGAAGGTGCTGAGGCCCTGTCACAGGTTGCTCAAAGATGCTTTGGCTGGATGGTCCAAGGCCACCATCCTTGCTACAGGATTGCGCTTGGAGCATCCTGGTCTAGTGTAAGGTGTCCCTGCTCTGTAAAATCTCTTCAGCTGAAACCATTCCATCATTTTATGATTTTTCCACCTCTTGCCCTTTACTGGGGACTTTTCCAGCATTGTCCACCTGCCCAAGAAGTTTATTAGCCTGGATTTGGCTGGAGGTACGAGTTGTAATAAAAACCTACCCAAATACCTCCTTGCAGACCAGCATCTGGGGTCCAGCTGAGCAGAAGTGCCCCAGGCTAAGTCCTGCTGCTGGTAAACTGAGGATGTGGAGTGGGAACTCCAGTGAGGTGGAAGCACAAATGTGCCTCTGGCTGGTTTTTAAATTCATGTGCTTATCACAAAAATGTGGTGTTTTCCCAGGGCCTGATGCTGGGCATGGATGCCGGATCATCCGGCTCCGTCTTGGCTGCCTGGATAACATTTACCCCATGAATCTTCTTATCTCAAGGACACAGTAAAGAAAAAGCGGGAGAGGATTGTAAGTGAGTTTGGGAAGCTGCATCGCCTGCTGGCTGATGAGGAGAAGCTACTGCTCCAGAAGCTGGAGGAGGAAGAGAAGCAGATTCTGCTGCTGATCAATGAAAACCTGGCCAGGCTGGTGGAGAAGAAGTGCTTGCTGGAGGAGCTGATCCTGGAGATAAAGGAGAAGAGCCAACAGCCAGCTGATGGGCTGCTTAAGGTCAGGCTTTGCCACCAGCACTATTAACTCAGCCCTGGTGCCTTTGTCACCTGGGTGGGTGACTTGGCCCAGACAAACTCAGAGTAGTTTTTGTCTTCTTCTAGGACATGAAAAGCATCTTGAGCAGGTGGGTGATTTTTCCTGTTAGGTGCCATGATTAATCCTGGTAGGTGCCATGATTATTCCTGGTAGGTACCCATGATTATTCCTGGCAGGTACCCGTGGTTATTCCTGGCAGGTACCCGTGGTTATTCCTGGTAGACACCATGGTTGTTCCTCCTACTGTCCCGGCTCATTCAGGCTTTGAGGCAGATGTTTGTATCTGTTCCACAACAGCCACCCATCCTCCCTGCCCAGCATATGCTTTGGTCCTCCTGGGGTAGACACAGGAGGGACTAATACAATCCTGCAGAGGTTCCATCCTCGTTTTCCAGAGGCTCAGAGCCAAGGTCTTGCCTGGCTTGTGACATGTGAGTTGTGTCCTCTCTTTAAGGGATGTGCTGCCCAGTGGCTGCATTCCTTCCTTCCCCAGACCTGGCACTGCTGCTCCCTGTATCGTTTAACTCTGATCTTACTTAGATAGCCAATATGCAAGTAATAATCCCTAGTGTTCTTCTCAGCCAGAGCTCCAGGGAGGCAATGGATCTGTGGAGCCAACAAAAGGGTATTAGGCCCCCTCCAGCCAGAGAGGGGCCATGGCACAGGCTCTGGATACAGCCCATGGGCATCCCTCTCTTCTTCAGGTGTGAAGGGGTAAAGTTCCAGTCCCTCAAGGCTGTGTCCGTGACCCTGAAGGAAAACTACAGCATTCCTGAGCGCTGCCTGGGCATGAGGGACATGCTGAAGAAGTTCAGAGGTGAAGGGGCAGCTCCTGGCACATTTGGGCTCTGGTTTCCCCCGTACCCTGGGGCACAGGGAGGTTTTTCCAGAAAACTTTGTCCAGCTGCTCCCAGTGTATGCACTGATGAGTTCAGGTTGGTTTCATTTGGGAAGACCTTTGTTGTCATCTTGGATGGATTGTGAGGTGACCCTGAAGCCCAGAATGTCTCTTGGGGGTTTCAATCGCCGTGTTGCCCATGACCTCTTACTTTCAGTGTTGGCTATTTCTGAAGCTGTGGAACTCTCCTCATTCTGACCTGGCTCTGCAGCCTGACACCAAATATTTTCATGTGGCTGATTTTCTGTATTGAGCTTCCCCACTGCCAGGAAGTTCCAGGAGCCGTGCAAAACCATGAGCAAATAATTGTGGGATGTGGGACAGTTTGGGAGAACCCAGCATCCAGGCCACAGGCACCTGCTTGTGTCTGTGCCTGCAGATGCCTGAAGCCTTGTCCATCCTTCCATCCCTCTCTCTCTCTCTCCAGTGGATGTGATTCTGGACCCAGAGACGGCACACCCAGATCTCACTGTGTCTGAGGACCGCAAGAGTGTCCGACGTGGGAGCAGGAAGCTGCTTCTGTCCCTCTTTGACAACTCCAAGAGGTTCAGCAGCACCCCAGTGGTGCTGGGCACTCCGGGCTTCTTCTCGGGCCGCCACTACTGGGAGGTGCAGGTGGGAGATAAGCCTGAGTGGGGCCTGGGGCTGTGCCAGGAGGCTGCTGCCCGGAAAGGCTCTGTCCTCTTCTCTCCCAACAATGGTTACTGGGTGCTGCGGCTGCTGAACGGGGGCATCTACGAGGCCCTGACCGTACCCAGCTCCCCCCTGACCCTGAGTGTGAGGCCCCGGCGCATCGGGATCTTCCTGGACTACGAGGCAGGAGAGATCTCCTTCTACAACGTCAGCGACCGCTCCCACATTTACACCTTCACCGACAGGTTCTCAGGCAACCTCCGGCCTCTCTTTTTCCTGGGTGCCTTTTTGGGGGGCAGAAATGCAGAACCCTTGGTGATCTCCTGGGTCAGGGATCCACAGGGGACTGGATGCGTCATCCTGTGAGAGTGGCTGCCCTGGTTTGTCACTGGTGGGTAGAGACCTGGGAGCCCAGGCAGAGACCTGGGAGCCCAACCAGCTTCTCCCTGTGAGTGGGGCAGCACTAGGGAAAAATCTTAGTGCCCTGGTGAGTGTCCTGGCAGGATTCTCACATGGTTCTGGCTGCTGGGGTGACCTGCCGTGTTGTGACACCCACTGTGGGCCATGTGTTGGGAAGGCACTTTGCAGCAGGGATGTGCCATAACCCTCTGTGACACTAGTGGGGACAGGGGAGTCCTCTGATGCCCTGATACTCATCTCGCAGGCTGCTGGAGCAGGTTATGTGCCCAGCCTGCCATGTAGTGCTGACTTTGGTGTGAATTGTACTGGAATAAGGCAATAAAGGCTTGATTTGGGGAGCCTTGTGTGGCTAATACTGTGGGTTTGTAGTGCTTCTACTCCAAAATATCTCAGAAGGCAAAAGGTGATGCTGAACCTGGTCCTCTCCAGCCCAGAGAGGGTCCTTGAGAGATCCCACTGAGGCATCTGTGGGACACAGCAGCACTCTCCAGGCAGAGATTTGGAAGTGGCAGCTGCCTGTGTGATGGCACCTTGTGGCGCTGGGGCATGGAGTGAGGAGAGAGGACATCTGTGTGGGTGGTCTCTGGGCTGCTGTCTCTGGTTCCTTGATCAGGAGATCCTCTCCAGGTCTGTCAGCTCCAGCTCCTCCGACCCCCCTCAAAACCCCATGGGTGGGAAACCTACAAGTGTGGAGAGCTGCCCACCACAGAGCAGGGATACTTCAGGGCTGCAAGACTCAGGAAAGGAAAAATAGCCCAAAATGTGTCTCCAATGTTCACCTTTGGTCTCTCCATCCCCTCGGACATCCCTTTTCCTCCAGGCTGTCTTGCTGCCCCAAGGCTCTTGCCTTTAATGGGCTGCCAATGTGTCACTAGAGAAAAAGCTCATCTGAATCTGAATGGGGCCATAGTCTCTTTGTACAGGGCCAGGAGGCAGGAGACACTGCCCTGGGTGCACAAAACACTGCCCTGTGGCACATGGGGTGCAAGCAGTGCCACCAGCCCTGGACTGCCATCTGGGGTGGCTGTGCATTGTGTCCTTCACATGGAAGTCAAGAAGCTGCTCAGTAGAAGGCTGATTCAATGCAAATAAAATGAGATTTGGTAAAACAGTTCGAAATGCTCAGCACAATTTATCATAGAGTCCTGGACTGGTTTGGGTTGGAAGGGACCTTAAAGGTCCTGTTGCTCCACCCCCTGCCATAGGCAGGGGCACCTTCCACTGTCCCAGGATGCTCCAAGCCCTGTCCAGCCTGACCTTGGACACTGCCAGGGATCCAGAGCCAGCCCCAACTTCTCTGGGCACCCTGTGCCAGGGCCTCCCCATCCTCACAGGGAAGGATTTCTTCTCAATATCCCATCTAACCCTGCACTCTGGCAGTGGAAAACCATTCCCCCTTGTCCTGTCACTTCATGCCCTTATAAATTCCAGTTCTCTGGGGATGTCCTGGATGATGCTTTAGGAGTCTTCTAGTGAAAAATTAGCTGGACTGGGAGAGCAGTTCCTCTTGGCTGAGTTTTGCTGTGTTTTAGGGAGTCCCACACTCTTTCCGGATCTTTGTTTTAGAGGCTGCACAACAGAGAGAACAGACTAGTGAGACAAGCTCATTCACAGCTTTGCCACGTGAAACCTTTGCCTTTTTCCACAGGAAGGAGAAGGGTGATAAGTCTCAGTGGATCCTACAGTACATTGACACTGTGGAGATACTACATGGAGATTGTGATCTTACATCCACTTAGTGGAGAGGGAGTTTATGGAGACTGAGGAGATAAGAGAGGACATAAACTTTGAGGCCTCTGCTGAAAGCAGAGGCAGTTGGTTAAGGGAGTGGTGAGGACAGCCACGGAAACCTGTTATGCAGGGAAGGACCCAGGGTAAATGTCACTGAACCAGGGTGGGAGGAGGTGATGGAATAGAATCTGTCCAGAGCAATCTGATCCTGGCAGGTGATGGACGAGTGGCGCTTGCTGCAGTGCTGGGGGGGGGAAGTGTTTCCAGAAGAAGCAGAAGGAAGTGCAACAATTCAGAGATCTTGCAAGTAGGGGAAAAAATGAACGAGCAGGAAGGATGTGAACTCATTCCAATGCAGGATCCAAAGTGTTTCTAGAAATCATGAATTTGCCTCCCCTGGCAAGGACAGTGGAGGTCAAAGGTATGAGATAGCTCTGAGTAGGCTCCCAGATTTTCCATCTGGTGGACTCTGCATCATCTGTTACTAAGGAACTGCTTGGGGCAGATACCAGTCTGCCCTCTGATGCCCAGACTGGTTGGCAATGGGCAGCTGGAGAGCAGCTGGGAGCACTGGAACCTGGCTTTGGGAACTCCCTGCTGCCCTGAAACTGATCCTGGGGTGATTTGCAAGCAGGATTTCTCTCCAAGTCATGGCAAGTGGAGTTTGTTCTTGTCCTCAGTGGCAATGCACTGATGTCTGGTTCCAGCCTCCCTGTCCTGCAAGGATCAGATCCTGCTCAGCCTCATGCAGAGGAAATGGCTGCACAGCACAGCAGAGAATCGTAGAATCATGGAATTGTTCAGGTTGGAAAATACCTCGGTCATTGAGTCCAGCTATTAGCCCAGCCAAAGACTGTTCTGCTCAAGGGGTGCAGTTTGGCTGAAGGCAGAAATCCCTTGAGATATCACATCTGGCAGAGAGACCATGGATTGGATGTTACTATTTTTCTGAGCAATCGGTACAAGTGTTGCCTGTTAAGATTCAGCACAGTAAACAGACCTACAGCTTTAGAAATGTGCCTTCTCAAAAATGTGGCATCCTTCTCTTCTAGAAGAAAATGCTTCATCATCTCAGGGGAATGTGAGTCATCATCTGTTTCTTTCTAAGAACTCAGCAGAAATGTTCTTTTAGGTCCTCATGGCCACTTCTGCCTTTTTTTGGCTGTCACAGGGAAGGTGATAGATGGGCACAATTTCTTTTGTAGTACTTCTGTGTCTTCCTTAGCCCTGGAAGTCTGGGTATCTCACCACTTTAGGAAAACACTACTTTTGTGTGCAGCATACAAACCTATCCCCTTTTACATTATATTTTTGAAATCTGGCCCCTCAGAAGTGACACACCCCCTGCTCATGGTGTCTCTGGGAAGAGCCACTCTGGATGCAGGACTGAGCCTCCCAGGGTGGAAGGTATCCCTGCCCATGGCAGGGGGTGGAACAGGATGAGCTTTAAACCATTTGAACCAAAACCATTCCATGATTCTATTATTCCCTAATTCTGTAACCCAGAAATTGCACAGTGTGAGGGTCTCCTTGCATCCTTCACCTCTAGCAGCAAAATCAGCCTCAAACAGCAGCACTAAACACAAACACATCCAGTGCTCAAGGCAGGGTGATCCCTGGGTGAGGTTTTGGTACTGCAGCCCTTGCCTGCTGTGGGGCACCCCTCATCTTCTGTAGAATGTGCTCAGTTCTCACCTCTCTGCCGGGGGTGTGCGGTTACAGCTCCTTGCTGGCTCCTCTGAGCCATGTAGGAGGTGCACGTCACACGTAGGTGGATGCAAGATCAAGAAAGCCATGAGTAACTCCGGGCTCCTGCAGGCTCCCGGAATAGCAGTGAGGAGCCAGCTGAAGCACCCTGGAGCTGAGGGAGGCTGCAGTGTGCCCCAGGTGCTTTAACACACTGCACCAGGGGTTGTTTCCACAGGCTCCAGAAGTGCCTGGGATGGATAATATTCCCTGGATGAACTTGTACCCTTCCAGAAGAAACCCTGAGGCTGTGGGACTGCTCCCAGTGCCACAGCTCCAGGCAGGGCTTGTATCCAAGAAGGACTGTGGAGGCTCAAGTGATTTTGGGATAATCCCATCATAGGTCTTCTCCTCCTGTCTCCTGTTCCAGCTGTTCCCTGGAGAGAGGGCAGCTCTGGGCACCAGGCTTTGTGCCAGTCTTAGTCCTCAGGGTGAATCTGCCCAGCAGCACCCAGAGTGGCTGGTACCCAGTGGCCAAGATGTTTTCCCGGCCCAGATGAGATCTCCTTCCAGAGCTGGCCTGAGGTGTGCAGGGTCTGCTGGAGTCCAGGCTTGCACCAAAGCCACCACCTTCACATGTGGGTGGCAATGTCCATCTGAAACTCCCAGCCATGGGTTCCCTCCCCTCCCAGCAGCATCTCTGGGAAGAGGGCTCTGGTCCTGCTCTCTACCTCACTCCCTTCCTCCCAGGGTGCTATTTTAAGCTGGGTGCAGTCAGCACTGGAGTGGGATGATTGATGGGATCCACAGGGCCCAGTGGGCTGAGGAGCTGGGGGCTGCAGTTCCCCAAGTGAGGAGTGACGTGTTTTTTCCTCCCCCAGACACACCTATGTCCCCCAATCCCTCCCAGCCCCACCTGAGCCTCCTCTCCCTGCTTACCATCCACCCTCTGTGTCTGCTGAAGGTCACCCCTCTCCAGGACCCTCCTGCTCTGCTCTGCTGTGTCTCACTGGTGTTTATGTTTGGAATCTTTAATCCAGTATGAAAACGTGGTGGGGTCACTGGAGCATTTTTCTATGGACTGCACCAGAGATGCAGGCAGGAGGAACCCAAATCCTCCTTGCTGATCCAACAGAGCCTGTCCAGAGCTGATCAGAATATCCCAATTACCATCAGTGGTATGGGAAATGCCATCAGGGATATGGGAAATACCTTCACTAAGGTGGGCTCCATCTCCTTCAGCTCCAGGGGGGAACCAGGGGAGCTGTTTCCTCTCAGGGGCATGTCCTGCCCTGGGCTGGGGTCTGGCATGGTCATCTCTGGACATCTCCAGAGATGAGCAGGTTTTGGAGTCAAGGTATTACTGAGAAGGAATATTTGCCAAGCTTCATGTCCCAGCTAAATGAGAGCTTAATGAAATAATTCTAAAATTCTTGCAGTGAAACTTGTTTTTTCCACCCTCAGCTCTGGAAATAGCTGATCCATTTTAGCTGTAGCTCTCAGAAAGCTCTCCCTAAAACAGCCAATATATTAAATTTCAGCCCCTAAAGGTAATATTTTGATTGATTATAATGGGGCCAGGAACAGAATTTGATGAGCTTTGTCATAATGAATGGAAATTAAATACCTTATAAAAAGCTTGAGACAAGTTAACTGAATGTAATCCCTGCCCTTCTCACAACTCCTCCTTCATGGCCTTTCTTGTTATTATTTTGCAAAACAGGATGTTCAGACACAAAAAGCTTGTAAGAGTTTTGACAGTGTGGAAAAGGAAATAAAAAACTTCTTGTCACTATTATAATTTCAGTTTGTCATCCCAAAGGATTGTAACAGAGGCAAACACAGCAGGTTCTTACAAAAATATTTATTTATTGACATTGGAATTGAATTTTGTGTCAAAAATACAGTTACTTAAATACAGAAAATAAAATCTGAATCTACTGGTAAAAAAAGAAAAAATATATTAAATAAAATTATTTTTTTATCTCAGAGTCATTGCACCTGATCCCTCTCTTATTAAAAATTAAATAGCACAACATTTGGATTTTGGAATGTTTTCAGTTTCTCAGCTAGCTTTAAATGACATTGAAGCACTTCCAATGGACCCAGTGGCTCATGCTTGTCCATGCCGGCAGCTGGGGACATGGAGCCGCTGGATCTGTCCAGGACCTCAGTTCAGCTCCAGCTCATTCATGTACTGCTGGACCCAGTCCTGGCTTGGGTTGGCACAGACTTCCCGGCCCTTCTTGGTGATGAACCTGTGGGGTGCAAGGAAGTCAGTTTTTGGTGGGAGAGCACCAAATGGAGAATCACAGAATCATGGAATTATGGAATGGTTTGTGTTGGAAAGCGTCTCAAAGCTTATCCTGTTCCACGCCCTGCCATGGGCAGGGACATCTTCCACTAGACCAGATTGTTTCAAGCCCCATCCAGCCTGGCCTTGGGCACTTCCAAGGCTGGGACAAGAGCCCTGCCAAGCCCAGCCTCTCCTAAGGATGAGCAGCTCCATGTGTTGCCCATCCTATCCAGCAGACACCAGTTTTATCTGCAAAGGGGTAGATCAGGAGTGGCATGTGGCTTCTGTGCTCCCCTTGTACTTCTTATCTACCCCAGCTTTCCTTCCCTGTCTTTGGAAAAAGGCCTTTCCCTCACTGGCTCCCCAGCCCAAAACCACCCCTGCCCTGGAGGAGGGACTTACACGACAGCAGGCTGGGAGCACTGGCTGTTGGTTTCATAGTAATCCTTCACAAAGCTGCGAGGCAGCTGCCGGGCGACGTAGGTGAAGCAGCAGGAGGTTGGCGGGTCAGAGGCAACTGTGAAGCAAAGACAGTCATGAGCAGTGGCAAGGGATGGGGAACAGGGTGGGGAGCTGGGATCACCCGTCCCTGGGTCTAGGGAGCTGGGATGAGGTGGAGGAAGAAAAAAGATGGGGTCTTTTTTGTTCTTCTTCCTTCCGTTGTTTCCCTGTTGGATTCACCCTGAGCTGGCATTGACACAGCCCATGCCACCAGGCAACATCTCCCAGCCCAAAGATGGCCAGCCCGAACCTTCCTCTGGGTGCCCACATTTGACCCCTGTAGCAGGGGTAGGAGGCACAGTTATACTTTTACCCTAAAAAGGCTAAAAAACCTTTAGCGTTTATGCTAATGGTCTTTGAGCTGTGCCTGTCCCACAGCCCTGGAGCACCTGCCAGAAGATGGTGGGACAGAGGGAGGGACCTGGATTGGAAGAGCTGTCAGAAGGGGCTGTCCCAGAAGCGACATTTCTCCTGTCCCCACCTAGGAAGGGTGAGGAGAGCCTGGACTTACGTGGAGCAGCAGAGGTCTGGTAGCAGAAGGCAGCGATGAGGATGGCGAGGGCAACCACAGACACGTTCATGTTGGTGGAGAAGTGGTGGCTGGAGCTGGAGCAGGCAAAGGTATCTTGGAAGCGTCTTCGCTGTCTGATGCTGAGCCCATCAGCAGCCCGTCAATTTATGGGGTAAGAGGTCCATGCGGTGGCTTGCGTAGGCATGGTGGAATTTCCACCAGAGTCCACTTGTGGTGCAGTCTCGTGATGGAACAGAGCAGCCCCAGCCCCGGAAGAATGAAGCTCCCTGCTTGATTCAGTGCCTCCCCAGTGACACAGGATATGAAACAGTCACTGTGGCTATTTCTGCTTCTCTCTTGCCTGTCCCTTATTAAGAAGTTCCCCTGTGAAGGTTCCTGCATTTGTGAAGTCCCCTATTACCCAACCTTCCTGGCAGCTCAGAGGGGAGAGTGTATCTGTGCAAAAGCTGTGCTGGAAGGCCCAGGAGCATGAGTGAAATGAGGCTGGTTAGGGAAAAAGAGACTGAAGTCTCCTTTACCATGGACTTCTCCCATCCCATATCTGCAAAGCCCTTGCTGTCCCAGGAGCAGGAGGTGGAAGCTGTCACCAGTGTCCTGCTTGTGTTCTCCATGGCTGGAGGTGCCTCAGGGCATGTCCTGCTGTGACAGCACTGCAGTACTGGCATAGGTGGTGGTGGGCATGAAAGAGGAGTTTGAGAAGCTGAAACACTCAAGTTTCCTTCTCAATTTAAAGGCAAGGAGAGTTGAGATGGGCTACTTGCTATCTCTTGGAACTGCATGATGCACTCCAGGTCCTATAGGGTCCTAAAATTTAATTATACATTTTTTTTTAATACAGATTATACAGTTACATTTCAAGGGCTACTGGTAGTCAGGGAATGAAGATACAGACAGCTGAAAGAAGTGTGGAGACTTGTAACCCTGAAGATGAGGCAGAAGGAGTTCCAGGAGCAGGGTAGGAAGGAAACAGTGATTCTGAAAATAATGGGCAGATTAACTGTGGGGTGAGAGCATGGGCAGAAGCTGGGATGTTGGGAAGAAAAGTGTATCCTGTCTCAGCTGATGAGAGAAAATGACCACAGACTGGGAAAGCAGTACAATGTATGGGAGAGAGTAAGAGCTCTGTGAAGGCTGGGCAAGGACTGAGACAGGGATGGGTCACTGGGAAGAAGCCACCAGCCTCCACACAGAGAGCCATGGAGGTCTGACAGACTCCCTAAGGAGGAGAGGAAAGGCCAGGCAGAGAGGTGACGAGTGCTCTGGGAAGAACTGAGGGCTGTCCAGCTGTAGTGAGATGCTCCTAGAAGGATATTTGTTCTTTACAGGAAAGCAGACATTCCTGGGGGATGTCTCCATTTTGTAATTTTCAAGACATCATGGAATGGTGATGTCTTGATAGACACTTTCTGAATACCAGTGGAAGGCTTATAATGTAAAGTGGAGCAACCCAACCCCACGGCGGCACCTCTGCACTCCCGCCGGCAGTACTGGGTACTGACTCATCCTGTTCCTATTAAAGGTTTCCAGCTCCTGCCCCAGGAACCTTCTGTAAATAACCTGGTGTTTTCCCATATCCTTCAGCCCTCCACCAGCGGTGCCCCGTTAGCTCCATGCTCCGGGTGGGCAGCAAGGACAAGGCACAGGAGAAGCCCTGGACTTGTCCCACCCCCAGGGAGGGTCCTGCTGGGAGCTGTGGTGGTGTCTCTTACCCAGACTGGGGAGGGCAGACCTGCCCCATGGAGCAAATATGGCTCTTGCTAAGCTGAGCATCCCCTTCTAAAGCTGATCTGGCCCAGTTCCATCCTTCCCTTTGCAGAAAGGCACCTTGCAGGCTCACTCATCAGTCTAGATCCCATTGCTTCCCTCTGTTATCTTGCCTGTCTCCAAATATCGTGGAAAGATGAGGAGAGAGCCTGCCTCCACATGCAGGGCACCCAGCCAGGCAGGAGCAGGGAACCTGGCGTTCTGACAAACACCAGCTGGGCCAGGAGGGAGTGAGCATCAACTTCTTCAGATCCTGTCTGGTTTTCAGGGAATAGAACTTGCACATAGAAGTGGGAGTGTGGTTTGCCTCTGAGCTGTCCCCTCTGACTGAGCCTTCAAGCATCCCTTGGAGATCCAGCACTGAGTGCTCCCGTCCTGCTCCCGAAGCACACGGTGCCAAATGTAGAGAAATGTTTTGCTAAAAGACAAGTTTCATGAAAACAAAAGAATTAGTCTGGGATCTGCTTTGATTATTCAATGAGAGATTTTTCCTTTCAGGCAGCTGGACACCTCTGTGCCTTAATACCTTTCTCAGCAAGCACATGCCAATTTATTTTGGACCCTCAGGGACTATTTTGAAATTAATAAAAGCAAAAATTTCCTGTGTCAGTTTAGGATCAGTTTCATTTAGGTAATGTGTGTTACAGGGGACTGGTAAGGGCTGAAACTTTTCTACGCTGAGAGCCAAAACCAGCCTCAAAGCCAAGTTGCTTGATTTCTAGGAATCGAATTCTTCCTTAGAAATCTGACAAAAGATCCTGGTCTGCCAGCTCATGGCCAGCTGGGTGGAGGTGGAAGTAGCAGTCATGCCAGTGATGCCCTGGGATGTCACAACACGGTCCTAAAAAATGTTTTCTTACCCACTCCCCACATTCCAGTTATGATGACAAGAGAAAGTAGTGTCTTCCAGCTCTTCCTCCTTTTAGGAAGGGAGGCTGACTGTGTCTCAGATAAGGAATCATGTTCCCTGAGAGGAGCCTTGAGACATGAAGATGGCCATGGAAGAGTGGGAAAAGTGGGCTGGAACATTTCTGAGGTGATTAATTTAATTACACAGCAAAGTGGTGGTGTAAGAAGGAAGTTTTCCCATCAGGTGGTTTCAGAATTCCTGACCCAGCAGGCAGTGCTTGGGGTCAGTGGGATTTGCCATCTGAAGGAGTCTGGCTGATGTTGACCTGTTTAAGATAGAGGGATGTGATTGAGATTTTCTACAAATCCCCCAAAAAATCCCAGGAGAAAGTGCTGTGTAAAGCAAATGCCCAAAATAAGTTCAGTGACAGCAGAAACAGGGAAATTCTCTGACTTGAATGAAAGGGGAACCTGGAAAAAACTGGTAAGACTGGCTGATCTAAGTTGTTATTTATAGCACGGTTTAATGCTGAAAATTTGGATTCACTGAGAAAAGGAAGTAATTAAAGATGCCCTCAGTTCAGAAATTGCCCCTAAGACAAGATCCACCAGTCCCTGCAGCAGCTCCGTCCTGCCCTGCTCCAGCTCCAGCACTGGTGACATTCCAGCAGCATCCTGAAATTTCACCCCCACCATTCTCGATATTGTTGGAGAAATGCTGGAATTTTTAGATGATGTCATATCCTGGAATTGACTCCAGTAAGAAGCTGTGCCTGTGGGAGTGACTGGGGGCCATCTGTCTCCAGCGTGCTGGGTCCAGGGGAGAGCACAGCCACCTTGGCCAGTCACCGCTGGCTGGTTCACAGAAAACAATTTGTGTTTCCCAAAAGTCATGTCAGGACAGGAAGCTGGTCATAGCTGATAAGAAATGTGTATCTTGCTAAAGGTCCCATCCTTCTCCAGTGAAGGCACTTTACAAAATAACATATTCCAGGGAATGCCCTTCTTTCTAACTCATGCCTCAGATTTTTCCTGGTCTTTCTTTTGAAGCACAGCATACCAAAGAGGATGACGTGCACAGTATTTCAAAGGAAATTGAAGTGAAATAAAAAAGCTTCTTTACTCCACACCCCTCTCCATTCTTGGCATGAAAAGAAAAGAAAGAAACAGGGAAAACCTGAGTTTTCACAATTTTTAAGCCTTAGGGAGGTGATTGTGGGGTTGTGCCCCTGGTTCACCCTGCAGGCTCCAGGAGCTGAGACATACCCAACCCACCCCTTCAGCATCTGTCAAACCCCAAATGTCCGGGAGGATGAGACAAAGTGTCTCTGCTGGGGCTGCATCCTCTGCCCGTCTCATTCAGATCATTGTTGAGTCACCCAGAGAGAACAAGGAGGACCAGGTGAAAATTCAGAGCTTTGCTGGGATGGAAACTAGAAGAAGGTAGAGTTAGAATAGATAGGAGGAAGGAATTGTTCCCTGTGAGGGTGAGGGGCCCTGGCACAGGGTGCCCAGAGAAGCTGGGGCTGACCCTGGATCCCTGGAAGTGTCCAAGGCCAGGCTGGACAAGGCTTGGAGCAGCCTGAGATGATGGAAGGTGTCCCTGCCCATGGCAGGGTGGTGGAACAAGGTGGTCTTTAAGGTCCCTTCCAACTCCAACTCTTTGATTCTATGAATACCAAACCCACTTTTAATGAACCCGTGGGCCTTGCCTGCTTGTTATAATCAAGGAAAAATAAAAATAAACAAGACACCAAACAGTTTTCATTTTCACTGGTGCTCCTGCTGTGCAGCATTCTAGGCTTTTTTGGGTGGCATGGGTGGAGGTGGCCCCAGGGAGCATGGGTTGTCTGGCTGATCCCCACAGGTTAGAACCACAACCTCCCCTGAGAGCAGCGATAACCCTTAAACTTGTGTCAGGGCCATTGCCATAGCTGGAGGGCTTCCCTAATCATAGAATCATGGAATCATTTAGGCTGGAAAAGCCCTCTGAGGTCATTGAGTCCAACCATCCTCCAAGCATTATCAAGGCCACCACTAACCCAGGTCCCCAATTGCCACATCCACACATGTGTTAAACCCCTCCAGGGATGGGGACTGGTGACCCCCAGACTCCCTTGCCCAGTGCTTGCCCAGCTCTGCAGGGTCCTGGCAGGGCTGTGCCTCTGCGGGGAGCTCAGCGCCCCATGGGAGGTGTGAACCCCAGTCCCACAGCAAGGTGTGAACTCTGCAGCTGCCAGTAAACAGTTGGTGTTTACTGGTCTCATGATTAATTCAAAGCTGTAAAACCACTTCCCATGTAAGGGGCCATTTGGAGGTTGGGGTGCTCAGCAGAGTTTCTCTGAAGTGCAGGTCCTGTCTGTAATGGGGAGGGTTTTGCCACCCCAGATGGGTTTGCGCCCTTCAAAAGGGATATTGTCTGGCTTTTTAGCTAGCACGGGCTGTGCCTGGCACTGCATCCCCTGGGAGAGGGGGGAGGGCAGGGCGCGCTTTGGCACAGCTCCACAGTCTCTCCTGCATCCCTTCACGGCCCTGCAGCCTCCCCCTGTGGGCTCCTGCATCCTTTCACAGCCCACCAGCCTCTCCTGCATCCCCTCACCACCTCCACATCCACAGCATCCCCACAGCACCAGCGTTCCTGCATCCTTTGGGGGCCGTGCAGGGATGTGCAGCCATATGTTGGGACTTGGTGGGGTCAGTTTGTGAGTGGGAGTAGAGGAACCTGGGCTCGGTCCAGGATCACCTGAGGGACAGTGCTGTGACCCCCAGAGCACCTCCCCTCTGCCCCAGGTGAAGCCACCAGCATCTCCCAAACGCATCATCTCACTCCCCAGAGCTTGCATCCACTTGTGGACCTGTGGAAAGAGGAGAAATGGCTGCAGGAAGTAACAGGGATGGAATAATATTCTTTCCTGTGCTCCAAGGTGCCTCAGTGCCAGGGCTGAGATAGTGCAGCCTCCACGGGTGAGCTGTGCCCCAGGGGGAGGCTGACAGAGTCCCCCACCAGCCTGGGGACAGCCCTGACCATCACCCTTGGGCAAAGTACCCCCATTCCCCTGCCCCGGGTCCTTGACTTTGTGGCCTGTGTCTCTAGGTGAGGGCAGGATTTCAGGGGAGCTTGAAGGAGTTTGAAAGCTTCTGGGCTAATCCTTGTCTTTGTTTATATCCCAGGGGTGAAGACTCAGCAGCCCCATAACATCCTTTCCTACACTCCTTTCCTTTGAATAATTTCAGCTTTCTATTTCTACCCTGCCTGCACCAAAACAAACCTCATAGCCCAGTCAGCTAAGGCTAAAGCAGTAAAGTGGCTTGTTTCCAGGAATAATAAAGGAAGCTTGAGAGACGCCCGCTTGTAAACAAACTGCAGGAACTGCAACAGCAGAGGGCTCTGGGATTTGCCAGAGAAGCGAAAACCACTGGACAGAAGCAGAAAACCGAAGCAGAAAACCGAAACCAGAAAGGGGGCCCAGAGGTCGGCAAGGGCGGCTGGTTTGGGATGTCATGGCAGAGCTGCAGGGTGGCAGCCAGTGACTCAGAGCTGGAGCCCTGCGGCTGGGGGTGTCTGTGGCAGGAGGAGCTGCCCCCCTGTCCCAGAATTCTGGGGAAACAACAGCCCAGCTGACAGAGCAGCTCTGTGGGCACCCACTGGTGACACAACCAAGGGTTTGCACCCCTCCTCCTCCTCTTCCTCCTTCTCCTCTCCTGCTCCTTCTCCTCCTTCAGCTCCTCATATTGTTATGCTTTCTTTCCTCACACTGACCATCTCAGAGCTTCCAGATGAAAGACACAGCTGCAGACACAGCCACCACACCTTCCCACATCCCCCGTGCCTCATGCACATCATCAGCCTCATGCACATCATCAGCCTCATGTTTTGTGCCTTGCAGGCAGCAGCTGATGAGCAGAAGGTGTGAAGTTCCCATGAGCAAAGCTGTCACCAAAGTTGCTGGTGCAGCCACAAGGTGACTTTCTGCAGCCACAGGTGCCGTGCAGTGCTGGCCTTTGTCACGCTCACATGTGAGTTGCAAGAACAGAGGAACATAAAACTCCCACTGTTGGTTTCTGAATGAATTATTTCTGTGATGAAAAGCCATACTTTGGTTTTTTTTCAGCAGCAATTCAGCCTCAAGCTGGAGCCACTTCTCATTCTTCATAGAGCTGATCAGACTTGCCAAGGGACCAAAGAGCTGATCCTGCCAGAGCTTGCTCTGGCAAAATCCACCCCCTTCCCTGATATACATGTCAGGACTTAGATTTTGTTTCCTCTAAAAGCACACCCTTGGCCACTCTGGTGAGGTCTCTGCCCAGATGAGGATGAGCCACAGCTGGCAGCACCAGGGATGTAATGCAGGACAAGACCATGAGGAAAAGAAGAAATGCAAAACAAATCCTTCCCAAGGGATAAGCATGGGAAGGAGCAGACCAGTCTAAGGAGCCTTCAAACTTCTTTCAGTCCCTGCCAGGGACAAGCCAGCTGGTGAAGGACAGTGCCTCCATTGCAGCCAAGCAGGGGGGTTAGAGTTCTGGGAGAGAAAATCCAGGCTCAGGAACACAACCAGAGGCCTGAGCATCCTCTCTGCAGTGGAGGGGTCTTTGACTGCATGCCCAGAATGTGTCAGGACATCAGGAAGCCCAGGTCATCCCTCTTTCTGCTCCCCAAGAAGCTGCCCTGAATTGTTGACCTGCTGAGACTTGAAGGTCTCTCCCATGTCAGCAGGTTGTCCCCCACTTTTGTTTCACCTCTTTAGCCAGAGAATCTATCTTCTACCCAAGGCATCTCTTGGAGGGAGTGGCTGAAGCTGAAAAAGTGTCTCATGTGTGGCAAACCCCTTCTGCTAATGAACTCCCTGCTCCCAGGTGAGATCCTGCCCTTTGGGATTCCTGTGACTGCTAAGGGCAAACTGATGAAGGGTTAGTGAAACAGCAGTGAGAGAGGCTGAGAATGGGCTTGACACTGTGCTTGGAGGGTTGTGATTAATGGCACAAAATCCAGTTGGAGGCCAGTCAGCAGCAGGGAAACCCAGGGATCAATACTGGGTAGTCCTTAATATGTTTATGTTCTGGCTGATGAGACAAGGGTCACCCTTAGCGAGCTGGCAGGTGACACAAAGTTGGGATGATGGCTTGTCACACTAGAGGGACATGCTGCCATCATAGAATCATGCAATGTATTGGGATCAAAGAGACCTTAAAACCCATCCAGGTCCGTCCCCCCTGCCATGGACAGGGATGCCTTCCACTGTTCCAGGGTGCTCCAAGCCCTCTCCAGCCTTGCCTTGGACACTTCCAGGGCTGGGGCAGCCATGGTTTCTCCAGGCAACCTGTTCCAGGGCCTCATTACCCTCACGGAGAAGAATTTCCTTTCCTGCCAATATTTAATCTTAATATCTTTTTTTTTTTTTAAGTCTAAAGCTGTTCCCTCTTGTCTGGTCACTTTTGGCCTATGTCAAATCCATGGAGATCTCATCAGGCTGAAAACCTCATGAAGTTCAAAAAGAAGTGCAAAGTCCTGACTCTGGGAAGTAACATCCCCAGGCACCAGTATATAGCAGTGCTGACCAGCTGGAAAGCAGTTTGTCACAAAAGGACCTGGGGCTCCTGGTGGACACCAGACTCAACATGAGCAGCAATGTGACCTTGCCACCAAAATTCCAGCAGGCTCCTGGGCTGCATGAGGAGGACCATTGACAGCAGGTTGAAGGAGGGGACTCTTCATCTCTACTCAGTATTGGTGAGGCTGTTCCTGGATCAAGGAACAGTTCCTGGATCAAGTGCTGGGTCCAGTTCTGGGCTCCCCAGGATTAGAGATGTACAGACATACTGGAGAGAGTCCAGCAAAGGTTCATCATAGAGATGATGAAGACACAGGAGCATTTCTCCAGGGAGGAGATGCTGGTACAGTTCAGGCTGGAGAAGGCTCAGAGGATTCTTACCAATGCGTGTGGAGCAAAGTAGATACCGCCCAACTCTCCTCAGCAGTGGCCACTAATGGGACAAGAGGCAACAAGAAATTCTATTTAAACACCAGATAAAACTTTATTGCACTCTGAAACAGGCTGTCCAGAGAGACATGGTACTGGGCAGCCTCCCCGGGGACTGGGTTGGATGAATTCCAGCCTCAGCTCCTCACCAGCCCTGTGGGTGTGGGGAAGGCAGGCTGAGTGTTTTGGGAGGCACAGAGCCCTCAGTGCAGCCACCCCTGAGCTCCAGGGCAGCAGCTCAGCAGCCTCTGGCAAACACCCGGCACACAACAGCACGAGAGCACTTCTGTGCTGCCTGTTGGGGTTTTTTCCAGAGCTGAATAATCTTATGTAAACATTGTCTTTCCCTACGCAGCCTCACAGGGAAACCCCCTGCTGGAGTCCAGAGGGATCATTCTCCTTTTTGTGGCCAGGCCACTTGGCACATTTTAGCTGATTTGAATAAAGCAAAAATGAGTGCTGAGTCACTTGGCATTGTGAACCATATTCCATTCTGCCTCAGTTATTTCTATTCCCTCCAATTTTCACTTTCATGTCATCCTTTGGAATTTCCTGTCATCATCTTGGAATTTCCATTTCGGATCCTCCCAGCTGCCTCCAGGACTCCCTTTAAAAGGGGGCTGAATCCAACTGCTGCACACTGAGCTACATCTTCCAAGCTTCTGCTCCTGCTCTGACAACCCTCATCCTGTGGAAAGATGAAGGTCTCTGCAGCCGGACTGGCTCTCCTCCTCATTTCAGCCTCCTTCTCCCAAACATTCTCTGGCCCAGGTGAGTCCTGCTTTTTCATTTGGAAGGGGGAACAGATCTGAGCCTTCAGTGTTATTTCTCCATTGAGCTCCCATGGCAGATAACTGGGAATTTATCAGCATTTGTGCCGCTCTCCACTCTGCCCAGAGATCAGCTGCATGTAGGAAGCCTGGAATTAGAAAATTATCCATCCATCTGTCCATCCATCCATCCTCCATGCATCCATCATCCATCCATCCATCCATCCATCCATCCATCCTGGGCTCAGAGTACTTATTCCTGGTTAGAGTTGAGAGATTTCTGCCTCTGTTCTGGGGCTGGAGGAGTTGGGGAAGTGAAGCTCTGAGCAGTAGCAGGGTGAGAATCTCCCACAGTACCTTGATACTGCTCATGGCACTGGAGCAGATGATCCCCAATGTCCATTTCAACCTTGTTCTCTAATTCCTCACCTTCCTTGCCAGCACGTCCTCACATTGCCTTCCTTTGCCTCTTCTAGCTGGACTCGAAATCCCAACATGCTGTTTCACATACCGGCGGCACAAAATCCCATGGAAGCGCATCCAGCGTCATTACACCACCAGCAGCAGCTGTCCCCAGTCAGCCATCGTGTGAGTGCCAGTGCATGGGACAGGGCAGGGACAGCCACTGCCACCCTGGGGGGTGGGTGAGTGGCCAGATCTGCAGGGTAAGGGGGGCTGTAGGAACAGAGCAGGAAGAGGGGAATACCAAGGAAAAAGGGATTGCTGTGGATGTTTGTGTGGGGATTCCCAGGGATGCTCCTGCAGGAGTGGAGAAGGCAGTGTGGGAGAAGGGATGGGAGCAGGGAGCATCACAGCCAGCTGCTGTTTTCAGCATCAGTACAGGGAAAACCTCTTGCAGTGCTCAGAGTTGGGATCCAGGCTCTTTTGGAAAGCAGGTGTGAGCAGAAGTCTAACATGTCCCATCCTGTCCCACAGGTTTGTCACAAAGGAAGGCGGCCAGATCTGTGCCAATCCCAAACACACCTGGGTCCAAAGCTACCTGAAAATCTTGGAGCAGAACTGAGCCAAGCAGTGTGGCAAGAGTAGCTGCTGTCATAGACAATTCACATTATCCTGAGCTCCAGCTGTGGAGCAGGACTCTGGGACAACAGGAGCCACAGGAGCATCTGCAGCTATCCCAAGGGACTGCTGGAAGGGCACCTTGTGTTTGGGGCTGCTGCTCATCCTTGGCTTGCATGGACCAGGCTTCAGCCTCATCCCTCTGCCCCATGGGACCATACCTTGACTGTTGTATTGTTTTAAGTTATTTAAGAAATCATCATATGGGGTAGTCAGTTCTTTTTTTTTTTTTTTCCATGGATAATGATATTATTTATAGGGGAGTGACAGGGGAGGATATTTCTAGGAGGGTGACCCAGTGTTGGATGATGGGGGAGCCTGGTTTATACATGTCAGCTCATTATTCTGGAGAATAAAGAATTTGGAGAAAACCTTTGCTTTTTCCCTTTTATGTGCCTCTGTGTGGTGTTCACCAGTACACACAGAATGTCCTTCTGAGCCATCTGAGCCTCTGTAGGACACATGAAGATGGAAAATGGTTTGAGGCAACCTATAAAGTTTCCGTACTGAAGAATCCTCCAAAACCTCATTCCCCCTCAGCACACACCCCCACTCCCCACATCCTCTACAGAATTAGAAGTGTTTGTACCAACATGTGGGACTTTTACATTCATGAATCTGCTCTCCACACTCCCCAGGCACATCTTGCACTCTTGCTGCTCTCAGCCCCACACACCCCACCTCAAACTGATCCCTGGATATGCAATATTGTGTTGCCACCAGCAGTGGTGCCTGGAGAGGGACAGCGACCCCATCTTTCATTCTGACCACCCCAGTAGGGGTTGTTCCTCACTTTCCCACCTGTAAAACAAGGGGAAAGGTCCAGCTGTTGCTGAAGGGGTAAAACAACCAGCAGAAAACCTGCTGCAGCTGCTCTCAAGATGCAGCTTTCCATGGGAACATGAATGGGAAGGAGCAGGTCCCAAAGGTAAAAGCACAGTGCTGGGCAGAGCTTGTCCATGGAGATCATGCTCAGGGCTCCTTGACATCTTGCACTCTGGGAAGGAATCCCAAAAGGATTCGGGTTGTAAAGGACCTTAAAGCTCATCTCATTCTACCCCAGCCATAGGCAGAGATACCTTCTACTGGACCTGCGTCCTCCAAGTCCTGGCCTTGGACACTTCCAGGGATCCAGATGCAGCCACAGCTTCTCTGAGCAACCTGTGTCAGGGCCTGCCCACTCTCACAGGGAAAATTTCTTCCCAACCTCCATTCTAAACTGACCTCTTTCAGTGTAATACCATCCCCCTTTGTCCTACAGCAACAGGCCCCACTAAAAGTTTTGTCTCCATGTTTCTTACAAACCCCCTTCAAGTGTCCCCACAGCATAGTACAGAGCTGGCCTTGCCTTGCCCACATCACATTCTTCCTAAAGCAAAAAAACAAAAGCTTTCTCTTAGTGTTTATTTTTTCCCCCTGCAGCTATAGGTCAGATTTGGCAACTCTGAGGCTGGGAAACCACCTATTGTCTTGTGATTTCTCTCTAGTCTTGTGTTTTCTGGGCAGCAAAGCCGGCTGCAATCAAGAGGTTCATGAACACCAAAAGAGCAGCATCCCAGAAAAGGGCAGCCCAGCCCAGCACCATTCTCTGTCCCAGGAAATGGTGCTGAGACAATACATGGAGACATGAAAATCTGCAGGGGGTGTGTCCTGAGTGGGGCTACCTCACTGTGCTGTGAAACCCTAGAGTGGTCAGTGGATGGACAGGAACAGGTGAAGATCCTGGGAATGGGGTGCTGGATGTCTCCCCCACCCCTGAGCACATCCCGGCCCCAAGTTTGGTGCTGCAGAGGAACTGCAGGAGACCCAAATTGTCCCTGCTCTGGGACTCTGAGCTGAGAGGGGGTGGAGGATGGATGTTTTGGAGCAAGGGAAGTTGAGTGGAGTGCTGCGGTTTATCCCATGCCCAGGATGCAGGAACAGGATGGAGAGGCTGGGTTATCCAGTGCTGCAGCTGTCTCCCTCCAGGCAGTCCCTGGCTGTGTGCCCAGGCACTTGTGGGAATTTCCCTCTTTAGTCTTTCTGGTTTCGGTTTCCAGTTGCTGGATTTAGGGAACGTTTCCTTCACTGCCTGCAGTGGCAGAAGGCATCAGAAGACGTTCATGGTTCCATGGGCAAAACACTGGATGGCCTGATTGTCTCTGGCCTTTTTGAGAGCATGAACCTTGTGGCTGTTCCATCTCTCCCAGCTTCACTTGAAGAAGCCCTGGAAGGAGAGAGGAGCCATGGAGACCCTCAGTCCCAGTGTCCACATTGTCTCCCTCCTGGTCCCTGCTCTTAACCCCATAGGGAACATCTTGGCATGGCCTCTCACTGTCACTCCTGGAGAACTGATGGTTTGAACTTGGCCTCACACCTCAGTGTCTTCAACTTCTGTCTTTCAACTTGCACTGGCCACTTCATCTAAGAATCCTTTCTCCTAAACCCACCCATTTATACATGCCATCCCTGGTGCTGCCCTGTGGAAAATGGGGACTGGGTGGATCAGTGCTAGGCACAACAGTGAATTGGGCTTGTCTTGCAATGAACACTAACGGAGCTATTCACTAATGAATCCCAAGAGCTAAGCCTGGCTCAGGCTGCATTCCAGAGGAGCCTGTGCCATGGATGTGGTGCTGGCCATTCCCCTTCCATCTCACCATAGAAACACCCCTGAAACCTACGCTGAGATTTCCAGGCATTCCTTTGCCAAATCTTCAGTAGCAAAGCCCCACCAGCTCCCAGTCTTGGCTATGATATGATGGGGGGAAAGGGCTGGGAAGAAGCTCTGGCTCCACATCAGCACAGGGGCTGGGAGGTGCTGGGAGGTGCTTGGGCTGCTGCTGCTGTGGTGTTGGTATCAGGGAAGCCAAGCAGAAGGGAAGGCTTTTAGACATAAGCAGGCTGGGGCACTTCCAGCTGAGAAGTTGGAGTTTTTCCCCTATGTCTCCAAAAATAGTTGTAGTGGGGTCCCCATTTTCCAAACAGGAGGGCAACAACCAGACATGTCACAGAGAGAAAACAACTTTATTCTTTGGCACCCACAAACAGCTCTGGGATGAAATCCCCCTCCCATTCTGGCAGTGGAGGCACAAGGTGGAGCTCAGTTTAGCCACATTACACAGGGCAGGGCACCCCAAGATGGGTCTGCAAGGCCAGGAGGTCTTCACCATCATAGCTGCCCTAAGTGTAGCTGAATTATTGTGTTAAATGACACCTTTGCAAGACAAAACAAGCTTCAGGGGTCCCAAGGTGGCTCAGCAGGTCTTGGTGCTTGGCAGTAGCATTTCTAAGTCTGTACCAAGAAAGACTGGTAGGTCTGGCAGGACTTGTCAGCTTCCAGTACTCATTGCAACTCCAGGCTGTTCACATATTCCTGCACCCACCTGGCATCAGGGTTAGCACAAATCTCCTGCTTCTTCCTAGCCACAAACCTGGCAAGTCATGAGTTCAGGGGTCACAGTCCTGGAGGGGAAACGGAACATGAGGGACTTGGGTCATGTCATTGGGTCCTCTCCTACAAGCCCTCAAGCATCCAGGAGTTGCTAAAACCCAGGGCACATCAGGGTCCCTTGAGAGAACCTGCCATGCTCTGACATTCATCTCCTTGTCCAATGCAGAGATGAACCTGGATGCAGTGTGAAATGTGTGGATTGGGCTCATCAAGCTCTGGAAAGTCCTGCTGGGTCCTGACCTCCTTCCCATGCCTTATTCCCAGCACCAGGACAGTCCAAGGGATCACTTATTTCTCAGCTGAGGAGGGTGAGGGCTCACACACTGCACATGGAATGTGGGTGGCTTCTCCCTTCCCCCAGGGATGATTCCTCACATCATCCCAGCTGGATGTGAAGCCAGAAGCCCAAAGGCTGGCAAAGCCTCCCCTCAGAGCCCAAAGCCCAAAACTTACCCAACTGCTGGCTGGGAGCACTTGCTGCTGCTGTAGAAATATTCTCACACATGACTCAGGCAGCTTTCATGAGATGTAGCTGAAGCAGCACGAAGTTGTATCAGACCCCACTAGAAGAGATCAGGAAATCCAGCCTGAGACCATCACTCAATAAATTGTACATTTCCAGCTGAGAGCACAGGCAACCACCTCCTTAATCAGCTGGACTGCTCTTTCTCCTCCTGTTTTCCCTGAAAATCAGCAAGAAATTGCTGTGAACAGAGAAGCTTGATAAACAACATTGCTAGGATTGTTTGTTAAATGTTTTAACTCACATCCCAGGGTAACAATCCCTGTCGTTACCCTGGGTCCATTCCTAAAGGCCAGCAAGAAAATCAGGGGACAGGAAACCTGAAAACTTTGATACCAGTAAAATTCATCCCTATAGATAAAAGGGTGTTAGAAAGGAAGACCAGCCCAAATAAATCTGGAGAAGTTATTTAAACAGATTTCCAACATTTGCAGCTGACTTTTGCCAGTTCTACTGCAAATTACAGGCAGTCAGAGCAAAAGTCTATCCCAGGAGAGCAGAGGGATGCTGTATTCACATGGAGCAGGAAGGGCCTGAAGAAAGAAGGCAGGAAACCAGGATGATGGAGAGGCAGAGTGTGGAGATGTTCATCCTGGACAGAGATATGCTGCAAGGGCTGAGACAGGACCTGAGCAGTTTTCTCCCATGCCTTTTGTGAGGTGCTGGCTCAGTCCTTGCTTTTTATACGGACAGTGGCTGGTCAGTCAGATTCGAAGGCAATCATAGAATTTCCAAAACATAATAGAGCTAATGCCATCACACTCTTGCCTCAGAAATACTAAAAAAAAAGAAAAAAAAAAAGGCAGGAAACAGCTGAGGAAGAGGCAGAACAGCCTTTGTGTGAAGGGAGGTAAGTGTGAACAAATCAGTCCCCACTGACCAAGACAGGATATGAAGCCACCCTTGAGCAGCAGGTTCACATTTACATCATCCGAAACAACTCTGCTTATCAAAGTCACCTCAGCATCCCTACCAAAGCACCAGGAGGACACAGCTCAGTCTCATCTTCAAGGTACCAGGTCTAGGGGTCAGGGGTGCTCAGACCCTCAAATGGAAGGTGCAGATCCAGCCAAGGGGACCCTTCTCCAGTGTGTTATAAGTGCATAACATATTGTTAGCTTTTTGCAACTATTAAAATAAATGTATAATGTTAAAATAGCTTTTCTGTATAAATATAAGTTTTTCTAATAGCAAAATTTAGACATAAGTTTTTTTAGAAATAGTATGCTTAAACCACCCACTTAGTTAAAATAACAGCCTGTGAACGTGTAATAAAGACCCTGCAGCTAACACAACAACTATCAACACTCACTGGCTGCAAAATAACAAAACCACCACCCAAATTAAAAAGTAATTAAAAAAATTAAAACCACAAGTCAAGAAACACACATATTCTAAAAAAGCAAACCCAAAGAGTAACCATGTTAAACAATTCCCAAAAAAAGTTTAATTCTACATAAAGAACTATAAATACGCAACAAATTAATGTCTTGTAAAATGTATTTTAAAAAGCATTGCCAAAGCAGCCGTGTGCTCTTAGTAGCTTACCAAGCACCCAACTGTTTTAACCCATTACTTTATGTTGGTCTCCTATTGTCTTTTTATTAAACCTTTTAAATTTTACTAAAACAGTAAAATGTGTTTTTCACAAGTGGCGTGTCTGGAAAATGTCCAGGGTGGATACAGGGGTCAGTGAGGGCAGCACAGGCAGCAGGAACACTCAGTCTGGAGACTGGCTGGAGATCCATGCTGGCAGCCTTGGCACCATCAAGCAAAATTCTCACTGCTGTGCTTCCACTGTGGGGCTGAGCCCTCCAAACCCGGCCCAGCATCCCCAGTAAGGGCAGGGCTTGACTGGGAATCAGTCTGGATGGGCTGACTCTACAAAGAGCATCTTCTCCAAGTGCCAGTACAAGGTGGGATATAGAGGGAAGAGCAGGAGCTTCCCCAGCCCAGGGAGCTGAAAGGGACCAAGAGATCCCAGACCCTGGTGCCCACCTACAGTCAGGGGGTCATGGTATGGTCTGCACAGGGAGCCCTGGCACTGCCCTTGAAGTGAGGGGTCCTCCAGGATGTGCCAGGGAGCATTTCCCCTTTTCCCACCTCTCTCTTCTTTGTGACAGGCCCCCATTTTGCCGGCTCACAGTCTGTGGTTCCTCTGGGTGTTTTCCAGCCCAGCTGTGCTCACGAGGCACCACAAGCTCCTGTTCCCAGATTTCCTCACTAACCCTCGGCCCCACTGCTGTGACAGGGCTGCAGAGAGGGGCTTCTCTGCTACCACTCTCGTCTCCCCTACAAAGGGCTCCAAAAAGCAGCTCCCATCCTGTGTCACCTCCTGGTTGCCTGTGGTGAGTGGCAGCCACTCAGCTTCCATCAGAGATGGAGACTGTCCTGCCTTGGGACACACAAATGAACCTGTTTGGTGTTCCCAGTTGTGCTGGCAGATGAAGGAACTGTTACTGCCTGTGACATAATATGTGACAGGGCCAGATCAAGATCTAAGAAACCACAGAAAGATACTGATGTTCCGCCAACCGCAAGGCAGCCAGAGCTCACACTGTGTCATGGCTGGTAAAGGCAACCGAAACCATGATATCTGATTATTGCTCTGACAGTGCTCTGACTTCTCCTTAGTGAGGAAGCCTCCCCCTTCCCTGCTGCAGACATGCCCAAGGGCTGCCACTATCCTGTAGGATCATCACACAGCCCAGCCTTGCCCCTCACTCAGGGGCTTTACCCTGTCCAGGGCTTTCTGAAGGTGCATTCTTCAGCCCTGGCCCTCACAGCAGAGATGCCAGTAGTTTGGAAGGATGCCAGGTCATTTGTTGTGGCTCCTTCTCCTTCTCCTTCTCCTTCTCCTTCTCCTTCTCCTTCTCCTTCTCCTTCTCCTTCTCCTTCTCCTTCTCCTTCTCCTTCTCC
>PYHW01010862.1:261440-289498 GCA_013186435.1 Turdus rufiventris
CCACCCTCACAGGAAAGAATTTCATCCTAACCATCTGTCACAATTCACATTGAAATGAATTACATCATTTGGCCCAAGACTCTGTTCCTTTCTAAGTGTTGGCACAGCTCTAACGTTGGGATTGTCCATATTTCTTTCCATGTGATTTTGCTAGAGCCAACTTGGCCCTGCTCTGTGCTACTGTCTTCATTCTTTGTCCAGTCTGTGTCATCCCCAGTAATCAGCAAATATTTTATAGGAATTTACAAGTCCCTAATGGAACACAACTTTGTTTTGCCTGGACACAAATAGTGGGAGGCCCACCATTCACACATGCTGTATGTGCACCTTGGGATGCCCCACAAATGCATTGGCAAAACAATCCATTTTTGGCTTCCCAAACCTTCAGAAATGTCAACCAACAAGGAAAAAGGAACCAAATTCCACCATGGTCTTTTACCATCATAAAATTAACCTGATCTCTTGCACCTGCAGGAAAGAAAGGTGTGTCTTCATTCCTTTTTAAACAGATTTTTCAAGAAGGAAGTTAGAATGAATGGAGAAGATCATCCCAGGAAAGCAAACCAGCAGATATTTCCTCTTGGCTCAATCTGGTCCCAGTTTTTTGGCCACACCCATCTTAGACCCAGCTAATTTCTGCTCTGGTGCTGGTGTATAAAGAGGTGACTTCTCTCCTTGCCCTTCCAGTGCTGCAGAGATGGCAGGTAAGATCAGTGCATTTTAATTTTATATCTGCATCTGGTATTTCTGGTGTGGATATTGGTGATTCCATGGGTGAACTGGAGGTGGGAGGCAGAGTGGTGTTGGGACCTGGTGGTGCTTCATTTCTCCTTCTCCCCTGATGTGCATTTAATTTATTGTAAGAAGTGAACAAAGACAATCTGATTTATTCCTTAGAAGTATATGCAGAAATACCCTGCAATATATGTTTGGAAGGAATAAGCAGCTTTCAATCCCCATGAAGATGGTCCAAGAATTTTCGTGGATTGCAATTTTAACATAACCTCTCCCACTGTGAGAAGTCTGTTATATCTTCCAAATTTTGTCTCTGTCCTGTTTTAAAAAATTAAAAACTTGACTAAATTGTTTAAAATAAATCTAGTTGCAACATTTGGGCTAAAAATCTCAGTTTGGGGAAAGTGCTGTGCCACAGTGGGAGACACTGATGGAACAAATAATACACATTTCTGCTGTTAATGTGCAACAGGAATAGAGACAAATTTTGAGGAGCAGCAGGAGGACTGGCAGGGGTGGTTGAAAGACTAATGATAGACATGGCAGCTTTTTTTGTTCAGCATCCAGATGGAGGGAGCAGAGAGGGATGTGTCAGGTCAGGCTCCTTTCCACCAACTGCTTGTGGACGTTGCCAAAGCCAGGACCCCAGGACACTGCCCTCTTCCAACTCACCTTCCCAATATTCTCCACCACTGAGGCTAGACTGTATGTGACTGCCTATTCCTTGGCAGATTTTACTGAGGGTCCCACCCTCAGTGGTGTCCCTATGTCCTGCCAACCTCTACAACCACAGCCCCAGCCTGAGTCCCATTGGCAGATCTGGACAGAGGACAGTTCGATTTTATTCTTGGATCCTGAAAGAGATATTGAAATCAAACACATTAATCTGTTGTGACCCCTCACTGAAGCCATGCCCACTGAGGATTTATGTTGCATTTCTCTCTAGGCACAAACCCAAGAATGGCTCTCCTGGGCTCCATAATCACTCTCTGTGTAGTTGGAGCAATGGGCTCCTTGGAGAATGGTAGGTTCCTGTTTGTCCTTTGGCTGCTGCTGTACTGTGTGAAAGGGTGTGAATCAAAACTCAGCCTGAGTTCCCAGTTAGACATAGCTCCAACAAAGAATTGAAATATCCTGTAGATTGATCCACTAAAAATGAAGTTGATACCTGAGAGATTTGCCTAAGGAAACTCTGTATTTAACCAACAGCCAATCTGTGCAAATCATCCTTTTGTGACAGGGAACCTGGGGCAGAGATTGTATCTTTGGCTTTTTCTGTGTACTTTCCCTGGTGAAAGGGCTGGAGCCCCAGGAGGGGCTGAGGGAGCTGGGAAAGGGGCTCAGCCTGGAGAAAAGGAGGCTCAGGGGGGACCTTGTGGCTCTGCACAAGTCCCTGACAGGAGGGGACAGCCGGGGGGTCAGGCTCTGCTCCCAGGGAACAGGGACAGGAGGAGAGGGAATGGTATCAAATTGTTCCAGGTGTTTAGATTGGGTATCGGGGAAAATTTCTTCATGAAAAGGATGGGGAAGTATTGAAACAGACTTCCCAGGGAAGTGGTGGAGTCATCATCCCTGAAAATGTTTAAAAAACCTGTGTATGTGGCATCTGGGGACATGGTTTAGTCAAGAATAAAGCTTCTGGTGTATGTTATAATTAAGTATCCTCAATTTCTGTTTTTTCTTCTTCTAATTTTTTGAGCAGAGGTTTCAGAGCTGCTGTCAGATTCGTCTCTCCTGAGCATGATTACTGAGGCCAGGCAGTTGGTAGACACCACATATTTACAGGCTCGAAAAAGGTGAGTTCTTCCTGCATGACAGCCCGAATATTTTGAGGAAATAAGATTAAATACGTGTGGGTTTTCTCTGTTTTCCAATACATGTTTATGGAGAAGGCTTAGTGCCAGGGCTCTTCTTGTCATAGCTAGAGGCATCCTTTTGCCCAGTTTGGCTGGATTCTGGTCCCAGGACCACTGGCCGTGACCTCCAAGTATTGTTTCCTCACCTACACTGCCATGAGCACCTCTCACTGGTCCATAATGGTTCAGACATACTGGACACATGCCGGACAACTCCTGGCAGCAGGAGTTCTGACCCTCTCTGGAAGGACTGGAGCTGTGCAGATGGACACCCTGTCCCAGATACGTGTCAATGGAAGTCAAATCCCAAGTATCCTCTGTGATTGTCCCAAAAGGCTGGTTACAGGCAGTGGGATGATTTGGGAATGAATCTCTCCACTCACCCTACAGAAGTAGCAAGACAGAGTCTTGGGACTAGAAAGAGATGGAACAGGAGCGAGGTTGTCCCTCTGTTCACAAAATACACCTTGCAACATAATACATGTAAAGTTTTATCCAGTCACAGTTCACTGGTCTGGATTTCCACATGATAGAACAAAGTTTATTGTGACAAGGAAGTGTGACTGCAAACTTGAAGTAGGGAATGACAGTGCTTTGTTTGCCAAAACCTTTTGAGCGGATGTGCTGATATGCAGATAGCTGGTCCTACACTGCAATCCTGCAGTGTTGTCACAGTTAATTACACCCAGTCCAACATGACAGAGGAGCTCTGATTTCAGAGAAAATTCTTCTATGTTCAGCTTAAAAAGAAAACTGGAGGAAAAGACTGTCAACCCGATGGATTTCCTGAAACACCTAAAGGACCCCATAGGAAGAACCAGATCTGCAGTCCGTGCTGCTGATTACTTGGAAACTACTTTGAAACTCCTCAAAAGGAAGCTGCATCTCTCTGGGAAACGGAGTTTCAATGTCACAGGTAATGTAAATTAAACCAAAATGTCTTACCAAGAGCTAAGAGCAGGAAATGTGCCACAGCAGGGCAGAGAGCAGCTCTGCCATGACCCAAATAACCAGGGATAAAACCCTTCCCCAGCAGGGGAATAGATTTGAAGGTTGCTCAGAGACAAACCAAACCCCTGGGTGTTTTATTCATCATCTTTGAGAGTGCATCTCTCCTATCCTTGTAAAAACAGCCTAACAATACCTGTGACAAACCTGGGACAAAACCCACTGGAAATTGCAACCACTGAAACCCCTCCATCTTCCACTTCTGCTCCTCACACTTGGGTTTTATCGCTCTGCAAACTCATTGTTTGTTCCCATCTGGGGTAAAACCTTCCTGGTGATGATGCTCTCCACATTCCCCTGGAAAATTGCTTCATGCTCACCCAGTTTCCCTAGTCCAGAGGGGATGGCTGATCCACAAAAGGGTTTAGGCACCAAATGGACAATTACAATCCAGATGTTTTATATCCACTGCTCCAATTCAGCTGCCTCAAATGTTGACCTAGAACACTGAGAAACTGAAACAAAAAAAGAAGAGCAGGATCAGATGTTATTTTACAGGGTTTCTCTTGCAGACCTGCTAAGCAGGAGACAGAAGGAGATGATTTCCAAGGGCACTGGCTGTGACTACCAGACTCGTTCCATTAGATGCCCAGAGAGGGACTTTTACCGGACCATTACTGGGGAGTGCAACAACAGGTAGGATTCATTTGTGCACAAGGAGAGTCTCAAGTCTGCATTCTGACCCAGGGTAGATGATTTGTGAAAATGCCTTTTGAAAGGGGAAGAAGAGTGAAAGACTCGGTTTAATGAGCCTAAAACAGAAGATTCACTTTTACATTTGCCTGTCAGGAAAATACGTAATTTCTTGAAAATCTCAGATTTGTGCCCATTGCTCTTTATGTGCAGCTTTGAATGAAGAAAAGGACTTCTTGGGGTGGGGGCAGGTAAGAAGTTGGGGAAACTTTGAGGCTATGACTCAGTCTCTCATTTTGCTGGAGGTTACAGAAAATCATCCCTCGACTCTTCCATAGGAATA
Source organism: Turdus rufiventris (assembly GCA_013186435.1). Classification (NCBI taxonomy): domain Eukaryota; kingdom Metazoa; phylum Chordata; class Aves; order Passeriformes; family Turdidae; genus Turdus; species Turdus rufiventris. The sequence continues at coordinate 266,016 of PYHW01010862.1, forward strand.
ATACTAATTTCCCCAGCTGATTCAGATGATAATATTCAGCTGTTGATGTATTGCTGTGATGAGTAAGGGTGGGAATTAAATAACACTTTAATTCTAGGCTCTTCCAGTATTGTCTATTGTACATCCTTTATCTGAGAAAATTATTTATTCAGCTTTTTTTTTGCTTATAGCTTCCCTCCAAGCTCAAAGCTAGGATTAAACCTTTAATTTCTTTCTGTACTTTTTTTTTTTTAACCAGAAAACAACTAAATTCCTACTCTGACAATAGCAGTCAAGGCTCCTTGTCTTGCTGTGTTGGTGACAGCCCCCAAATCTGAGTGGGATTTGCATCTAATGTGCATTTGGCATGAAACAGATGTGCCAGGTGTGATGACATAGCGCAGCTCTGCATCAGTGTGCAGGGAGCTCACACCCACTGGGGCTGTCCAGCCTGTTCCCATGGACTCCAGAGGGACAGCAATTGTCTGTCTGCCCAGGAAGGGTGGGGAATCTCTCTCACTGGGTATATTCCAGAACTATCTTGACACAGTCCTGTGCCATGTGGTTTGAGATGACCCTGCCTGAGCAGGGACACAGGACCAGGTGACTCCAGTGTGGTCTCTTCCAGCCTGACCCATTGTGGGACTTTGTGTCCATGCTGGTTTGAGGCTCAGGGTAGGGTTGTCCTTGGCCTTGTTGGCCTGTTGGAGCCATGAGGAGGCGCTGGGCTTGATGGATCCCTGTGGTGTTAATATTTTCCTAAGGATCTTGCTCAGCTTGAGGCACACACCATAAGAATAGTTTGCCTGCAAGGACAGTAATAGCAATCAGAACAACCCTGGTGGTTCCGAGTCCTTAATATTTGATGGAATTGCTTCGGCTCTGGCACAGTCATTTTCCTAGGACATGCTCTTATTTCACAGCATGTTGCTGTAAGCGCTGGGTACTCCACTCCTTTTCCAGTGCAGAGTTACAGAATCATTTAAGTTGGAAAAGACCTCTAAGACCATCAAGTCCAACCTTTGAGTCATGCCCACCTTGTCAACCAGACCAGAAGCCCAAGTGCCGCATCATATAGACAGACATGGCCTGAGTTTTGTGCCCACAGGCCCACAAATCATTGGCTCAGTCAGGATTATTGTTCTTCTGGACACAAAATGCTGACTTTAGCAATTCAAACTTTTTGGAGCAGTGTAAGGCAGACCACAGCTGCACTCTGAGAGGCTCTGTGGAAAAATTTTGCCAAGGGGCAGCCTTGGCACAGATCCCCACAGAGGTGGAGAATCTTCATCCTTGGAAGCTTCCAACCCCCACCTGGACAAGACATGGCCACCCTCACCAAGCTGATGGCCTTTCTGTATGTCTGATTTTGAGAGGGCAATGAAGGCAGAGGTGGCACAGAGATTTAAATGCCAGATAAAATTAATGTAGATTTAAATGACAGATAAAATTAATAGAGTGACACAAGGGATCTTTTTAGAAAAAGTTGATTTTCCTCCATAGTAATAACCTTGGTATAATTTGCCCCTTGGTGTTTTCCCAGTCTCATCCTTGTTTACCAGAGTGCTCAGACATGGAATAAAGGGCTGTGAAATGTTGGTCTGTACAAGGTTGCTGATGTTTGAAAAAGTAACAGAAGTTATTTTTGTGGTGATGCTGCAGAAATCACTCCCACCTGGGGTCCTCTAACCGTGCCTTTGCACGCTGGCTCCCGGCCGTGTACGAAGATGGAGTGTCTGTTCCCAGAGGAGCAAGTGAAGGAAAGCGCTACCATGGATTCCCACTGCCACTGGTGAGGGCTGTTATCCTAATCCGTCCGTGAATATGGACACTGCCCTTAATGCACCCACCAAGAAGGAAGCAGTGGCAACATCTAGAGTTGTAGATTGCTTAATCATTGATCTCAGGCTGCTTTTCTACAACTGAGTTATGGCTTAGGTTTTGTTGGTGACAGATATGAGCAAAAAGGTTGTAGATGCTTCCCTAAGTAGTTTCTGAAGTGTGCATCCCAAGGATTTCTGCAGTCAGTGCTCAAGGACACCAGGAGGTTTGTACAAACCACAAAGCTTGGGAGTTCCTCAGCCATGTTCTGACTTTCTGGTGTTCACGAACAACTTTCACCTGGAATGGGCTTTCCATGAAGCTGGGTTTGGCTGAAAGACTGTGTTGTCTACTTTTACACCTGATTGGATGGATGGAGCTGGGGAATGACATGGAGCTGTGTAATGTCATAATTAACTCTTAGTAATTTATCTGAGATCATCTTGTCATGATCTACAGCTACCTGTAAGGAGTAGGTGGGTGTTGGCTTCTTCTCCAAGGGAGCAAGTGACAGGACAAGAGGAGATAGCTTCAAATTGTACTAGAGAAGGTTTAAGATATTAGGAAAAATGTCTTCACTGACATAGTTAATTGTTAAGCATTGGAGCAGGATCTCCAGGACGGTGGAGGAGTCAATCACTGGAGGTTTTAAAAAAACTGGTAGATGTGGCACTTCTCAATATGGTTTAGAGGGAATGAGGATACTCAGTTGAAGGCTGATGCTCTTGGAGGTATTTTCTGACCTTCATGATTCTGTGATTCCAAGATTTTACAGTGGTAGTTCAAGTGAGAGGCAAATCCACCATGGCAGAGACAGTCACATTCTCATTTCGGTTTTCTGCAGGTTCGAAAAGTATCCAACGAAATTGCTCACACGGCCAATGAGAACGTCACTGCAGACCAGCAGCTCTCGCTGGTCTTCATGCACTGGGGCCAGTGGGTCAACCATGACATCGACTTGGCCCCTGCCAGCGGGGAAGGAGCCAGCCTGGAACTCCAGTGCCACACCAGCTGTGCCTTCAAGCCCCCCTGCTTCCCCATTAAGGTACCCTGACTCTCACCCCTGCCACGCTCTCTTACAGCAGCAAAAATAAAACCACAGGACTTTCTGAAGCATCATTTGGTTCATTTGCTTTAGTTCCCCCCTGATGACCCACGGATGCTGAGTTCTGACACCTGCATGCCGTTCGTGCAGTCAGCCTCCGTGTGCACCCCTGGCACCTTCCGCCGGGAGCAGCTCAATGCCGCCACATCCTTCATCGACGCCAGCACGGTGTACGGCAGTGACGATTCGCTGGCCAGGAGCCTGAGGAATCTCACCAGCCAGCTGGGCTTGATGGCTGTGAACCAGGATTTCATGGATGCAGGGCTGGAATTGCTGCCCTTCGAGAACACAACACACAGCGTTTGTGCTCTCACCAACAAGAGCGCAAACATCCCCTGTTTTAAAGCAGGTAAGGTGCAGCTGGGCAGTTGTTTTTAGCGGGTCATAAAGTCAAAAAGGGACAAGTATCTCCTTATAGGACCCCTGTGGGTCCCTTCCAACAGAGAATATTCTGTGATTCTGTGATATTTGAATGAGGCACTTCAAGGCATGATGTAAGGTCAGGAATTCTCCCCTAAGTTAGAAAAGAAAAATAATCAAGCAACAATTAATTAATAAGCATAACAAATATTTTAATTTCTCAGAATAATTACAGCAAATTGTACTTCCTTTACAGAGTGTTTTATAAAGCAGGAGAATTTTTCAATAAAATAGCCACCAGTGCTTAAGCTTCTCAGGGGATTTTTTTCCTCTACCTAGAATTCACCATTCATTACTTGAATGCCAATTGTCAGCTTGTCAGCATTGACAGGCTGAGAAAGTTGGGCTGTTCAGCCTGGAGAAGAGGGGGCTGTGTGGAGACCTCACAGCACCTTCTGGGGTCTGAAGGGACTACAGGGAAGCTGGAGAGGGACTGCATCACTAGTTGTACTAGGAGGACAAGTGGGAATGGCTTCACACTGAAAGAGAGAGTAAGTAATACATACAGAAGAAATTGTTTTCTGTGAGCATGATGAGGCCCTGGCACAGGTTGCCCAGAGAAGCGGTGGCTACCCCATCCCTAGAAGTGTCCAGGGCCAGGCTAAATGGGGCTTGGAGCAACCTGGGATAATGGAAGGTTGAAATGGGATGGGCTTTAAAGTCCCTTCCACTCTATAATTCTATGATTCAGTTTTCAACCCAATCAAGATTAACAATTAAACACTCTTAAGCAATCTAGTTAATTGATTAATTAACTAATCCACCCTAAATCAGAAGAAAAGTTTAGAAGTTTGTCTGAAATTTAAACAAACTGAAGACAAACACAGAACTTATTCAAATTTGAAGTGCTCCATCACAGGCATAACATTACAAAAAAACATCATAAATGTGAATCTTGCAAAATCAATCATAAGAATATAGAGTTTTCTCATTTCCTCATTCTCTGCCCATGAGAAGGCTCCTTACTGAGTGAGGAGATGCCCAGTGCTTCTTCCATCATCTCAGAGAGGGTCTTCACTGAGTCCCCTCCACTTTTCATAGAAGGGTTAGGGTTGGAAGGGAACTTAAAGACCATCCTGTTCCATCCCCTGCCATGGGCAGAGACATCTTCCACTAGACCAGGTTGCTCCAAGCCCCATCCAACCTGGTCTTGGACACTTCCAGGGATGGGGCACCCACAGCATTATTGCCAGGAACATCACTTGTTCCTTGTCTGTCCTAACACAAAAAAACCTGCTTCTGAAGTTGAAAGCAATGTACAAAATTCTGACAATGTTTTCATTTTAGGTGACAAACGGGTGACAGAAAACCTGGGACTCTCTGCAATGCACACTCTCTTTTTCCGAGAGCACAATCGCCTGGCTAGGGAGCTGAGGAAATTAAATCCCCACTGGGATGGGGAAAAGCTTTACCAGGAGAGTCGAAAGATTGTGATTGCCATAAACCAGGTACTGATTACTGTTCACTGTTTATCATCCACACACTTAGAATGGTTTTTCCTCGAGGCAAAAGGAGGAAAAGGTTTTGCTGAATCAGGGGAATTATTTATGGGAGTTGGAAACTGTGAATGAGGATGGTCTATCTGAGACAGCATGGATATCCAGAGCTCCTTTATGCATCATATTACTAATTTATCATTTATTTTTTATATTAATGTACATATTATTTATTGCATAAAATAATTTCAAATTAAGAAAATAATTGAAATCCATTATTAAGCCAAACTTGTTCCATTGCTACAGCTCTTTTTTCAGAAGATCTTAATTCTGCTGCAGAGTCCATGTTCATCTTCTGCACTTGACTTCTGATGCCATTTCTGCTGCAGCTGCTGCTAAATTGCTGTGCTCTTGTGCTTTTTCAGATCATAACATACAGAGATTACCTCCCACTCCTGCTGGCTGAGGAGACCAGCAAGTGGATCCCTCCATACAGTGGTTACAATGAGAAGGTGGATCCAAGGGCCTCAAATGTTTTCTCCCTGGCTTTTCGATTCGGCCACACATCAGTGCAGCCTTTTGTGTCCCGTTTGAATGAGAGCTTTCAGCCTTTGGGTTCCTTCTCCCATGTCCCTCTGCATTTGACCTTTTGTGCTCCATGGAGAATTGTAATGGAAGGTAAGAACATGGAGCAGCGGTCCTGGTCTGGTCCTGAGGTGGAGATCAGCTGGTCAGGCACACGGAATTACAGAATCCCATTTCTGGGGAGTACAGAATAATTTTAGGTTGAAAAAGATTTCTAAGAGCATCAAGTCCAACCTGTGACCCACAGCTTGTCACCCAGCCCAGAGCACTGAGCACCATGTGCAGTCATTGCCTGGACACTCCCAGCTCAGCAAGACCTGACAGTGGGATGCTCCACATGCACACAGATGCTCCTGCTGCTCCAGGAGGCAGGAGACTCTCTGTGCCAAATATCAGTCAACCAAAGTCTATGCCAATCAAAGCTCTTACATCCCCCTATAATCAGCAGACATGGACAGAGGGTGATGCGCCCAGTTTAACTGACCTAAAGCAGTGTTATTCCTTCTTTGAGATGCTCATTCCTCTTCCTGGCTCTAACTGGAGTTATGGGGTCCTGCTATTACACAGCTGAGATCTCCAGATGCATCTTTCTGAGGAAGACAAATGTCTCTTCCAAAAAGGGTTAACTATTGAGAAATATAATTACACTTATGCAGCCAATTTTCCTGTGTTTTGCTCATACTGTCTCCTTAAATGCTGTGAAAAAGATGTGGACAGTCAGACAATCATGACATTTAATGCTTTAATAAATGTCTGTCAATTAATAGTGAATTATAAACAAAATCCATTGCAAAACCTAAAACCTTGGACAGACCCTGAAGCACCAGGACGTAATGGAGCCTGGCAGGCTGAGGAGCAGACTTGGAAAGAGAATGGTGGACAGCAAGTGGATTTAGGGGTGTGAAGGAAAAGCTGAGGGATGGGAGGGATAAGGAATTTTGTTACTGTGTGAGGCTTTATTTACTGGCATCTGCAGATAAAACATATTCATACAGGTACCATGGTGAGGGTAGTGAGGCCCTGGCACAGGTTCCCCAGGACAGCTGTGGCTGTCCAGGGCTAGGCTGGATTTGGCTTGGAGCAACCTGGGGTAGTGGAAGGTGTCCCTGTCCATGGCAGGGGGTGGAATGGGATGAGATTTAAAGAAGTCCTTTCCAACCCAAACCACTCTGTGATTCTATGATTCCACATACATATGGTGAAATGAAAACATGGAGATGAAAACCCCACCCAGCCCATTAGCAGACTGTTTCAGCTCCATGAAAGGGACCATCAAGGCTGCACCTTGGCACAAAAAATCTTTCCTTGATTTGCAATGTCTGCAGGAGGCATCGACCCCCTGATCCGGGGTATGGTTGTGGATCATGCAAAACTCATGAAACAGAACCAACTGCTCATTGAGGAGCTCCAGAACCACCTCTTTGAACAGATAGAGGTGATGGGTCTGGATCTAGCAGCCTTCAATATGCAACGGGGAAGAGACCACGGCCTTCCAGGTAAGGAGACACAAGTCCATACCACCTGTGAATAAGACCTTTCTTTTCTTCTGCTGCTTATTCCATGAATGAACTAAACTTTTTCTATACTAATGAGAAGAACCAGTACCTTGATTTGAGGATGAAGGATGGACAGACAGTCAAGCTGAGGGAATAAAAGATTTCTGTATTATAAAAATCTTTTTGTGAGACATTTATGACAAGGACAAAAGTATTAGAAATCAAAGATGGTATCTGGGATAATATAAGAAAGTGGGTGAGAGACAGTGGTGTATTGCAAAGAGAGAGCATGTGTGGTACAGAAGGTACAGACACAAGTGACCAAATTCAGCTTTCACATGGGCTTGGACAGGTCCCCTGGTCTTTGTTCTTTGCCCATCAATCTTGTCTCTTGTTCCAGACAAGCTAGAGTTCTGAGCAGAAGTGACTTGCACCCACAGGTGGGACTGCCTCAGGTGCTAGAGAAAAACGGGGGTTCTTGGGTTAAATACAACCAAATTTCCTCTTTTCTAAGAATTTCGTCCTAGAAATTTTGCCTCCCAAAGCTGCAAGGACTTATGCATTCACCCTCAGCAGTAGAGAGACAGAACCAACAGGATGATCCTTTAATGCCATGAGAGGAAGCAGGCAGTGCTCATGTGTCAAGAAAGGTGCTGTGGAGATGTGGTGGTGGGTCCTTACCATCTGCTGCTCCTGCTCTTGTAGGTTACAATGCGTGGAGGGGCTTCTGTGGGCTCTCCCAACCCCAAACTATAGAAGAATTATCTGAGGTGCTGGGCAATCCCAAACTGGCCAAGAAGTTCATGGATGTATATGGGACACCATACAATATCGACCTCTGGATTGGGGCAGTTGCAGAGCCTGTGGTTGCCCAGGGCAGAGTTGGGCCCCTCCTGTCCTGCATTATTGGCACCCAGTTCAGGAACCTGCGTGATGGGGACAGGTGAGAGATACATTTCCTGTGGCACTTTTTAGGGGGGAAATGCTGACTTTTCCTGTGACACATTAATCCAAACCCATCTACAGCACTCCAGTGAGTGCCCCCAGCAAGGCTCACCCCTTGATTTTAGCCCAGTTGCCAAAGGACTGTTTTTTGCAGCCTTTTTCTCTAGATTCACAGGGCTGAGGACCACCAGATCCAGACCATGGGGGATCTGCTGTGGTCTCTGCCTGAGGTCACTTTTGCTCTCAGGGCATAAATCTCTGCATCCCAGCAACCTGCTGATGCTGTGTAGAAGAGGCAGGCTCTCTGCACTGGCAGAATCCAGATCTGGCCATACCGGAGACACCTCTTTCTAAAGGGGTATTCCTGGAGAAGGTGGATCTAAGCACCATTCAGACCCACCTTAGTCAGGTTCCGATCTCAGCAAGTAACCAGAGATTATAAACTACTTCTGAAAATTTCATTGCAGATTCTGGTGGGAAAACCCGGGAGTTTTCACTCCACAACAGTTGCAAGCATTGAGAAAAATCTCATTGTCGAGGGTGATCTGTGACAATACTCATATCAAAAAGATACCCAGAGATTTGTTCAAGATCAACACTTATCCTGAGGACTTCACTGACTGCCAAGAGATTGATGTGCTTGACCTCTCATCCTGGAAAGATGAGCCTGAGAGTGCCACAAAAGGTACCAGTGGTCTGAGATGTGTCAAAAATGAGGTCTCTTCCATGCCTGAAGAAATGAAAGAATTAAGGTTTCCACAGTGAATCTGCCCCCAAAAACAGAGCTACACTCAGCACTGGAGGCAGAGGTGCTGTTAACTGGGTTTCCAGGCAATACATAACTTTCATCATCCCTTATTCCCTTCCTCTTCCTTTCAAGCACATGGGAAATCCCTCAAAATCCAGCCTTGCTCTGGACCTTGGGAATGTGTCCTCTAAAGACCTTATCCCAACACAACCATAGTCTTTCCTGACAGGAAAGGTGTTGATGAGAAAATTAACGAGTATTAACCAAACTGCTCCAAGATCTTTGCTGCTCCAAGTTCCCGATTTCCCTTCATCCTCCTCAAAGCTTTATATCAGTTTAAGGGATAGTTTTGTGTGGCCAGTGTATGGCCTCACACACCACATAAATCAAAGGTTATGATGTGCCACAGTAAAACAGTGTCTTTGAGAGACGTTGACACTCAGTGTCCTACTGAAACACTTTTGACTAGGGCTCCCCCAGCTGAAATGATGTGGGAGAACAGAGACTTGAAGAATGGCCTGGATTGGATTATTTTTCCTTCTGACAACCCTTTTATAGATGGTCACTAATGGGCCCAGGCTGCTGTTACCTGTACTGTGGCTGGAGGGGAACGAGATCTTTCCCGACATTTGTTTGTTTTAAAATTTGAATCTCACAGAGGCGTATCCATTTCTTTTAGTGGCTTAACTAGTTGTTAGTTTTCAAAACCAAACTGATTGGTTTTTGTCAGACATAGAGAAAGCCTAGCTGTTTTTTCAGAAAAAAATTACTTTCTTGTGTTGTCTTTAGAGTTAAACCAGCACACTTACCAGGCTTGGAGGAAGTCAAAGTGTTTGTGTAATCCAGAGAGGGTGAAATTTGAGGGCTAAAAGCAGTTGCTAGAAGTTTAAACTTTTGAAATGGCAAGAAATTGCCCTCAAACCACTCATTCTAAGGCTGGAAGAACAACTGTGTCTCAGAGGTGCAATACAGGATACAGGGATGACAAAAAGGTGGACAAAAATGGTATGTTCAGGAAAGACTTTCTGCCTCTCAGCAGCTTTTTCTGCTTTATTGACAGTTTCTAATCCTACTCATCAGACCAGCGTTGGAAGCTCCTAATGGTGACACTGAGCTGCTCCTGGGAAACTCCTGCCTGGATATCAGGCTCTGCTGGCTGCTGTTGACTAAACATCAGCACATGGTTTCCAAGAGGGGAGCTCAGGACTGTGTAATGTTTTATTTCCTGTAATGTGATTTTTAAACAATATGATTTCTTTCTACAAACTTCCAGTAATGTAAGTCTTCAGAAGGAAGGGCAATGATATTTTATTTTATGTTGCCCTGAAAAAATTGATCAGAGGCATTCTGACCCTCTGAAAGTGTAATTATGACATGTTTTTTTACTTCCCATCCTGAATAGGTGTCAAACCTGCAGGTTGGCATGCCTGCATTGGAAAATCAAATTCCTTATCCTTTGTACCTGCTCAGAAATTAGCACATTCGTGTAATGTTCACCAAAACTTTCCCAGTCTCCTGGTTTTGCACAAGGGAAGAAGCTATTCAGGCTGCTTCAAATCAGCAGTGAGATTTCAGCCTTTGAAGACACTGAAGCTGCATCTTGAAGCCTTGAAACAAGTTTTATTTAAATCCTACAGTGAACTTGTGTGGTTTGGGTGTTCTGGGTAGCAATAGAACACATCCTTGTGCACTCGCCTGCAGCTGGCATCAATGACAGGCTGGGGGCAGAGGGGTTGGAAACCTTTCTGTCAGAAAAGGGCTGGGGGAGCTGTTTGACTGTGGCTAAGCAAGAGTCCAAGTGGGAAAGGGGCTCAGCCTGGAGAAAAGGAGGCTCAGGAGGGACCTTGTGGCTCTGCACGAGTCCCTGACAGGAGGGGACAGCCGGGGGGGTCGAGCTCTGCTCCCAGGGAACAGGGACAGGAGGAGAGGGAACGGCCTCAGGCTGGGCCAGGGGAGGCTCAGAGTGGACATCATGAGGAGTTTCTCCATTGGAGGGCGGGTCAGGCCCTGGAAGGGGCCCAGGGAGGTTTGGAATCCCATCCCTGGAGGTGTCCACTCAGTGCTCTGGGCTGGTTGCGAAGGTGAGGATCAGCCACAAGTGGGACTCAATGATTCTAGAGAGCTTTTTCAACCCAAATGACTCTGTGAATCTGTGTAAGTCAGACATGTGTCCGAACATACTTTGGCTCTGGTTCATAGCTAAACATACCAGCACATCAAAGCAAGTCACATCGTGGCTGGTGGGCATCCTCTGACAGAGAAGGCAGAACGCTGGACTCAAATCAGGAGCTGCAGCTCTCAGAGTGTGTTTGAGTTGAAAGACATATGGGTTGTGCTAAAAATCATGAGGTTATCATAGAATCATCATAGAATTGCAGAATCAGGAAGCCTGGAAAAGCACTCTAAGATCATTGAGTCCATAAGCCCCGTGCAGCCATGTCAATCACTAAACCATGTCCCTAAGCACCAGATATACACATCTTTTGAACACTTCCAGGGATGATGATTCCATCTGGGCATGGCAAGGATACTAAGGAAGCATACTCCTGCTATTAGACTCTGGTTTCTGAGTCTCCAGACATGTCCCTCTCACACTTTGAAGGTGTGCCCAACCCTGAAAACAAAATCTTCCACAGCTTAAAAGCAAGGCTAAATATGCCAAAGAAACTACCAAGCCCTGTAGACACATGTAAGGTCTTTAATTTCCCTCTCCCAAAGCTGCCTTGGTTTCTGTCTCTCATGGCAGGGGTACCTCCGAAATCCTCCCCATGGAAAAGGATTAAAACAGTGCCTTCTCCTGAGTGTGTTCTAGGGGAATGTGGCAGCCCTGAAACACCAAGGCAGCATGGTCACAGGCTTGGGATCAATGCCTTCACCTTGTTGGATCTGAGCAGGGAAAGGTGGTTGTAAGCAGGCAGCGATGATCTCAGGAAGGGCGCAGCTCTGCCTGGGGTCCAGCTGGTGGGACATTCTCAGCAATATGGTTACACAGAAATGTCCAGCTGTCCATTGTGTGTCTGTCCCCCTGCGTGGCACAGTTGTCTGGGAGGAACACAGCAACCTTCCCCTTGGAAGCTTCTCTCCCTGCTGGATGTTTTGCCTGTCTCTGGTATGTCAGTGTTGCAATCACAGTTGTTTCTGCTGCCAAACCTTCATGTGGTTGCCATAGGCTCCTCTCAGCTGTGGCATACACTGCAGGAGCTGGAAGATGGGATCACTAATGGGAAGCTCCATTCATCATTCCCGATATCTCCTGGTAGGTGGAGAGCATGGAGACACGAACCTGCTCCGTCAGCTTGGGAACATCATCTGGGCCTAGGCCCAGCGTCTCCACTTCTGGCAGGATCTGGATGATCATCTTTCCTGGAAGAAGGTGAAACAGGGGAAAAAAAATACTTGAGTGGTATAGAAGAGTTGGAGGCAGTACAGCAGGAGGATTGGTGCCAACCAAGGAAATGCCTTCATTCCCACACCTGAGGTGTGAGAGCTCAGCCACATCCCAAATGCACACAGCAAAAATCTGACCTGGGCTTTTCCCATCCACAGAGAGCACAAGAATCATAAATATGGAAACAGGTGAATCTCTCCTCCAACACTGTATGCAATGTTTAATACAGGATGAGTTTTCACAGTGGAAAGATCTCAGGATCTGTCTAGATCATGGGCAAAGAGAAGATATTTAATGCAGCACATTCAAACTGGTTGTGCTCTGTCTATGTATACCAAATTTAGCCCAGTCTCTCCTTCCAGAAACACATTTTGGTGGCCAGGATTCCCTGGTATGTCAGATTTCTTGGGGGAAGCACCTAAGCAGTGGACTGATGTAAACTGGAAGAACATACTGGGGAGCTGCCATCATACTCTTCTGTTTTGGCATCAAGAGTCCTTTGGTTTGGCCCAGTGGAGACAAGACAGTGCCTGTACAAACACGAATCTGGGGATCTGGGGAGAGTCTCTGATATGTTGTAATGTTCTTGCCTGACTTTACACGTATGCCTGGAATGACATCCAATAGTGCCGGTGGCAAAGCTGTGGCAAGGAGGCAAAACAAGCACAGAGAAGAACTTAACAAAAGAATAGGGTTTGTCATGTTGGATGAGGCTTGGAGCAATCTGATCTAGTGGAAGGTGTTCTTGTCCATGGTAAGGGGTGGAATGAAATGAGCTTCAAGTCCCTTCCAACACAAATCCTTCTGTGATTCCATGATTCTGTGTTACTTGCCTATACATCTTACACCCAAAGCCAGGCTAGTACCTCACTTCACTCACTCCTACTGAAAAAGCAGAGTGATAACAAGGCTACGCTGAAAATTCAGATCTCTTGGGAATAGATTTCCAGCAAGCACCAGACATGTTCAATGAATGACCACCAGGCATGGAGCAGGACTTTTGAGAGGCTTCTCAGCACACCCAGAGCCACTGTGGACACAGGGAGATGTCCTGACCCAGGGACCTGCTCAGTGTACAGGAATCTTGCCCACCATCTTCAGAAACAGCTCTGGCAAAACTTCCAGCTGGGGAAAGTGGGGAAGTACAAGAAAAGCTAACTAGGGTTCTTTCTTCAGCAGTGCAGGTCAGCCATTTGGAAAAGGGTGCAAGATCAGCTGAGCATGGAATTAGTTAACCATTAATTCCCAGCAAGACTGAAGTTGTACATAGGCAAATGTACATGTAACTGCAAAAAGTCTTTCCTGAGAAAGCTCAGGGAATTCTTGGAATCTCCATCCTTAGAGTTAATACAACCTTTTCTGGACTGGTCACAAAGCTAACTCATATGTCTTTAGACCTGGCCTTGCTTAAAGCAAAATGATCAGCTGCTTCAAAGATCCCTCCCCAGAATATTATTCTCTGAGTTCCCAGAGCAGGTATGTGAAGGGAAGGAAACAAGCTGGCAAAATCCCTGCTCATAGTCCTAATGACTCTCAGGTGGGGGAACACTTCCAGATACAAAAGACTTTTGTGTGTGAACTGGGAGAGGATAAACCCAGCAGGTGAAAGATGACTGGGAACACACAATTCCGTATTTGCACCACTCCCTCTTTCCAGGTGTCTGCCTGCAAGGGAATGATTACACCCAGGCACAACAATGGGAGGAATGAGAATTTCAGATGCAGATCCTCTCCTCAGGGAACACCAGGGCTAGCCTGGGAAAGAGTGGGAAGTGGCAGAAGCCCATTTTAAGGTAGGCGGCAGCTAAGGCAGCAAAGGAACAGGATAGATCACTTTTCTCTGTTGGAATTTGTACCATTTTTTTCTGCATTTTCCTTCTGAAGCCCAGGATTTGTGTCATTTTTTCCCCTGATATTTTATCAGTGGCCAGTAGAAATTTTTGTTACCATAAATGTTTCCTAGCTCTCCATGCAACTGTAGATCCATGGGCAGCATGGGGAGGTCAGGGGCAGGACCTGCCCCAGGACTCTGCTGCTTCTGCAAGTTCTCTTGGACAGGTATTGGATAACCAGTGGGAAATCCAAGGGGAGAGGAAAAAGTGATGCCTGAAATGTCCCATTTCTTTCCAAGAAGACAGAAATTGCTTTTTTCTGGGTGCCATCTCCATATTACACATGGTCCTCTACCCACCCCGGTCATGACTCCAAGGATTGGGCTCGCACCACCACCCAGACCATTCTTTGCCCCAGGTCATCCTCACCTGGTGTAAATTTCTTCTCCTTCTGGTTGTAGAAGCTGTTGTAGGAAGAGAACACTACAGGAATAATGGGGACCTGGAAGGGAATATACAGTGAATATACACATCTTATCCTTCCTCAAAAGTCAACTCATGTTTTCGGGTGAATCCCGCAGCTTGCTGATAATTATCACCATCAGTGTCACAGCAGACACTCAGAGGATTATTTGAATATTTAGATCATTTAACTGTATCACCCCATGTCTTTACTATTGGTTTTTGTATTTTCATCTCTGTATTTAGGCCAACAACTGTGGATTGTCAAATTGCTATCTGCAGAGGCCAACTCAGCAGCAGCTTCCCTATGCAGGTCCAGGACTCTTGTAAAGGTCCATCCACTTTTATCCCAAGCTGTAACAAAAGTTTTCCACTTGTCACAGAAACAGACCCCTCCTGTGCCACCTGCAAACCCCTGAGGGCTCCTGGATCCTCAATCCATAGGGAAGCCAGGGACCAGGACCCTGTTTGGCTGGTGGACCACAGCAGGCAAAATGCACTCCAGGGGCAAAGGAAGGTGGGTCTCACCTGGGCTTTCACAGCCAGCTGGAAGGCCCCGCGTTTGAAGGGCAACATGGAGCCACCATGGTTGCGAGTTCCTTCAGGGAAGATCAAGACACGCAACTGCAGGAGGGAGAAGACATTAGGGCGGAAGGACCTCCAGGTACGATTCTAAGCCACTGAAGAGGGATGGTGCCCTGGGGGTCATCTCTGTATCCCTGACCTCCGTTCATGGGCACAGAATACACTGATGCTCTCACTCTGTTCTGCTCAGTGACCAGCCCAGAGACAAAGATCTCTTTCCACCCACATCCAGATTCCTGTTTTCCTGTGGCTCCTCAGTGGACTCCTCCCCACTCACGTTGTCCTTGTGCAGGCAGTTTGCCACCTCTGTCAGGGTGCCAATGGACTCTTCTCTCCTCTTGCGGTCAATGAAGATGACTCCTGCGAGCCAGCAGGCCAGGCCAAATGTGCCCATGTACAGGATCTCCTTCTTTGCAATGGGCACACAGCGCCTCGGCAATACCTCCATCATCACTGCAAGGGGACAGCAAGGTCAGAACAAGTCGTCATCTGCACTCAGGGTCCCTCTAGATTCTGGGTGACAGCCCTCTGCTCTAGGAGATGCCATGCCTGAAGCTTCATAGAATCCCTGGGGAATTCTGGGGGTCTCCAGGCCATCCACTCAGGACTGGCACTGAAGGAGAGCAGCTACGAGAGGGCTGTGGTCAGCTGAGAGCCTTGTCCCCATTCCCTTGCAGAGGGTGAAGCTGATGTAGCTTGAAAATGCCTCTGATATCCTGGAGATCAGCCCGTGCTTGGGCTAGCTGGTGAAGGGCTCTGTAGCAGCCACTCCAGCCCCTCTGCCTGTGGCACCTGGGATTCATCCAACCCATTCCTACAAACACCTGGGGCCAAGAGCAGGAGGCAGGGTCACATACCCAGGATGTCAAGGGAGGTCTGGTGATTCAGCACCAGGACAAAAGGTTTCTTAGTCCTGAGGTTCTCCTTTCCCTTCACCACGATCTGAATGCCAAAGATGTATTTGAGTGGCTGGGTCAATATGCGCAAAAAACTGGAAAAGAGGAGTAGAAATTAGCCAAAAAGATGTTGAAATTTGGGTCCAAACTCTGCATCCAAACCAGCTCACCTGACGGACTGCTCCTGCTGGTTTCCCACAGACACAACTTTGACCATGACTTGGAGAAGAACAATTAGTGTTCCTCTCCATCTAATTATTTAATTACAGAAGACAAATACACCTTGGAGGTTTCCCTCAAGCCATACATGACCAATGGCCCAGCAACTACAGCTCCAGAAGTTCTATGGATCGACAAAGTATTAGATAATATCCAGATTCACAGCATATCTTTGCTTTCCTCCCCACCTTGCTGGATTGGGAATACTGGCTGCAGTAAACTAGTAAACCTGTGCCTAACCCTGCTGGCTGTGGAAAGAGGTGTTTGCCTCTAGGTTGCATTAGGCTGCAGTGCTGGGAGCCCTATTTGATGAGATATTGGTAAAATAGCATCTAAAAATTTTTTTTAAAAATGGTCAGACACCAAAGTCAAGAGGTGAAAAAAATTTGTTAAAGCAAAAGGCTGCTGCTCAGTTAGGAGATATGAATTCCCACTGAAGCATAAAATGGAATGATAAATCCTACTTCTGCGGCACTTCAGAAGGGTTCAAGCACTGTGGTGCCGTGTAGCAAAGTCATTTTCTTGTCCCCACTCAGCCCAGGTTCCTGATTGCCACCACCACTGATCACTCCTGGACACCCCATGCAGCCTCCGGTGAGTCCAGAGCCAGGAGAGTCTGCATGGAATCTGGAGAAACAGGATGGGCAGCAATGGGATGGGCTGGGGAACTGCCAGACCTGGGACACCAGGCTGTCACTGAGCTGATGGGGACACCAATGCCCATGCAGGAGCCAGCACTGCACCATGGTGATGTCTCAGGTGTGCACTGGCTCAGAGTAGAGAATGGGAAGAGCCCCTGGAGTGGCTTCTCAACACAACTTAGTAATAGAGTGCTCAGCCATGGGGAGGTGGGAAACACAGCTCCAAAGACCAGATGAAATAGCTCTAGTAAAAACAGCACTATGCATTACATCCAGGTTGTTGGCATTACCTGCTTTGGCAAATCTGTGTCACTTTTAACATCCTTTCTTTTGATAATTCGTTATTCTTTTTATCAATCCCAAGCCAGTATTAAAACCCACACCCCTTCTCTGAATTACAAAGTCTGTCATCTCCCCACATTAATATACAACCGATCCCTCCCCACCACAGCACAGCCCCAGGACCCTCCAAATCAAAGCACTGGGTAGAATGGACTCAATCAATGCTCAGGGCAGAAAGGAGCCACAGACAACTTACATCATATTGTCCACGTTACGTCCACGAGGAATACTGAGGATGGCAACCCCGATGCTTATGGTGAAGAGCCACAACTTATAGAAGGTCATCTTGCAGAAGAATCTGAATGCAGGTTTCACCTGGTAGAGGACTAGAAAGGCAATGAGCAGACAGGTAAAGGGGTAGTGAAGGAGGAAAAGCTCCATCCTTGCAGCCTAGAGTGTGTTGAGCAGAGCAGTGAACGAGTCACGAGCAGCTGGTGATGTAGAGTAAAGGTAAGACTCCATCAGCTATGTGTGGGTGGTACAAAGCTGGAACGAGGTCTGGGAGTGAGGCTTCAGCCAGGCTGTGCTCTCTGCTGGGAGCTGCGCTCACTGTGGGAAGCCAGTTTAGCAAGGGCATTGCGAGAGCTCCAGGAGGGCTGGATGGGAACGGGGCAAGCACAGCAACAAACACACACACCCTGTCTGTGTGCAGGGGCTGTGGGGCTGGCAGGGCTTGGGAATAGGAACCCTGAGGAATTTTAAGGAAATGTTAAGTGGGGAAGAACAGGATGTATCAGTGTGTGCAGGAGCTGTGGGGCTGGCAGTGCTTGGGAATAGAAACCCTGAGGAATTTTAAGGAAATGTTAAGTGGGGAAGAACAGGATATATCAGACAGCACAAACCCTGCCCAGAGAAGCTGTGGCTGCCTCATCTCTGGAAGTGTCCAAGACCAGATTGGGGCTTGGAGCAACCTGGGATAGTGGAAGGTGTCCCTCACCATGGCAGGAGTGGAGCTGGATGATATTTAAGTCCATTCCAGCCCAAACCATTCAACGATTCCATGATTCTATGACCCCAGGCTGTCTCACTTTGTGCAAATATTGATCTTCATCAAGCGAGCTGGCCGCAAGATGTCCAGGAAATCAGAAATCAGTAATTTAGAGGGGAGAAAAACAGTGATCTGAGCAGCCAGAACCTGCCCTACACATCCAGGCACTGGAGGCACCAAGCTGAGCAGCTGGACACTCCGCATGCACAGTGGGAAAAGTGGGAAAAGTGCCACAAGTCTAGACAAAAAGATAAAGCAAGAGCAGTGACTCCTGATGTTTTCCTGGCCAGAGGCAGGCACATGTTCAGACGGCATCTGCATAAGCAAGGAGTAAATCAGGGAAATGCACCTGGGACTACTCCAACAGCATTTCATCTCCTAAAACAACTCTGTGAAAAGGGACTTTGCAATAGCCGGAATGACTGGGCTGAAAAACAAATGTTTCGTGATTCATCATCTGCACACCAGGCCTTGCTCTAGCAGCCGGCTCTTCAAAGGAGCAATGGCTCTCAATTTCAGCCAGGTCTGAGAGCTGCAGATTCTCAAAAGGGAATAGCCTGAGGACCCATAAAACCATGATGACCATCGCCTACAACCTAAAGAGCAAAGTCAAATCCTTGAGGGCAGTAAAATGGGCAAGACTCAGTGATATTTCCTGAAGAAATTGAGGGAAGACAATATAGAAAGGCATTGCCTGTGCTCTCTGCTCCTCTGGCTTAGCCAGAGACCCTTCTTCTCCTGATTTTCATTGGAAAACTAGAGAAAGGTGACTGCAGCCTCAACTCCAAGCTCTCCCACGGCTTCCCTGCAACCATGAGAGGCAGCCAAAGCAAAGAGCTTCTCCACAGCCTCTGAACTGTCCCTACACCAACACGTGGACACTACAAGAGCCCCATGTGTGCACACTCAGACCCTCTGAACCAGTGCTTGCAGAGACCAGGTCTCTGTGGGAGCCAGTGCTTAGAGAAAATGGCTTCTTTCTGCCTCTCCAAGGTTTGAACCAGCAGTTCCCTTTCTATGCCTGTCATCCTTTCTTATGTCTCATCAGTACAAAATTATGGCCTTTTACAACTGGGGGAAGGTTGATTTGATGCACAACTGGTTCATCCTGACCTACCAGAGAGAGGTTCCTAAAATGTAATGCCAGTGAAAGGAGGAGAATATCTGTCCTGCAAGGATGGCCATGGTTTCCAAACCTGGGTGCTGTTGTCAGGTTCCTGCAATAGAAGAAACCTTTGACACAACTCCGCCCATAGAAACTCACCCAGAATGTTAGGGATGAGGGAGTCTGCAAGTTCACAACAGTTCACACAACACTGAAAAGGTTTGTTTTAAGTCACTGTCAGCAATTTTCAAAGATTTCACAGAAACACTGAGGTTGGAAAAGACCTCCAGGACCATTGAGTCCAACCTGTGACTGATCCCCACACCTTGTCACGAGCCCAGAGCACTGAGTTTCATGTCCAGTCCTTCCTCGGACACCTCCAGGGATGTCCACCATTACCCTGGGCAGTCCCTTCCAGTGTCTGACTACCCTTTCCATGGGGAAATTCCTCCTGATGTCCAACCTGAATCTCTCCAAGTGCAACTTGAGGCCATTCCCTCTCCTCCTGTCCCTGTTCCCTGAGAGCAGAGCCCAAATTCCCCTGGCTGCACTCTCCTGTCAGGGAGTTGTGCAGAGTAAGGAGGTCTCTGATTCCAATAGCTGATAAGTGTCTCTGATGAGTATGGAGAAAGCCAAGGACATTCCCAGTTCACCATGGACAGACATGCAGCTCAGATCTAACACAACAGTCAGGCTTCAAACCCACACACACTAAAATCTGCAGCTATCATTTTCTTCTGTTGGAAGGATCCCCAGCGCCTGGATCCACCCTGCTCCCATTTCAGAAGCTGACGGCTCTTGCCTAACCTGCAAGGTGTTTTCAGAAACTGCAGCTCTAATGAGGATCCCAGTCTCCAGACCAAGTGTGTCTCCACTTTGCTCAGTTGACTCCCTCCTGCCCCTGGGTCTTTGCAACCTTTCCAGAACCTGGCTCGATTTCAGTGAATCTGAGCTAGGGAGACTGGATTTTGAAATGGGAGTGTTTCCCACTGAAAACTGCTGTCATACCTACTGGCATATCTACTTCAAAACAGATTGGAACAGAGGGGCAGACACCAGTCTCTACTCTCTGGTAACCAGGGACAGGACCTGAGGGAACAACTGGAGCTGTGTTGGGGGTTTAGTTGGAGATGAGGGAAAGGTTCTTCCCCCAGAGAGTGCTGGACACTGGCCAGGCTCCCCAGGGAATGGTCCCAGCCCCGAGGCTGCCAGAGCTCCAGGAGCATTTGTACAGTGCTGCCAGGGATGCTCAGGGTGGGATTGTTGTGCAGGGCCAGGGGTTGGACTTTCCAGCTCAGGATATTCCATGTTTCTATGATAAGTTATTAAAGGACAATGTTGGGTCTGGCCAAGGACAGGATCAGTCACCAGCCTCCAAAGCATGAACAGGTCAAAAAGGAATTAATCATTCACTCCTCACTTAGAGGCATTAAGATTGATACTAAAACCTTCAGAGGGATTACAGGGTAAATATATTAGAGAAACGTCATCAAAGCTTAGGAAACTGTTTGCAATGCTCTGGCTGCAGTTCCATGACGAATCTTTAGAACCCTCAGTTCTACAAGGCACAGATTCACTTTGGAGACCAATTTATGAACAGAGGCATGGCTGGAAATGTTTGTGATGGCAAGAGAAGAGGTTTTACAAGAAAAGGTGTTCTGGCTCATGAAGATTTCTGTGGTATCAAGACAGGCCTGACAGAAAAGAATGAAACAGCATGGAACAGCCTGGGCTGTAGGACTTGTGTACATGGGATAGCTCAGACCCCAGCCAAATGAACTCTGGCTAGGAAGTAAAACAGTTTATCACTGTAAATGAGAGGAAAATTGAAGTGGGAAAGGACACCAGGAGGTTTGCAGGCCAATCAGCTACTCAGAGCAGGGTTAACTGAAAATCCAGAGAGCTTGCTCAAGGCCCAGACAGTTTGGGAGAATACCCAAGATTGGAGATCCCAAGATTTCTCTCATCCCTGTGTCTGCATCACACCACTATCACAGGGAATAATGTTTATCTTTGTCTAAAAGTTGTTTCCCTTGTTGTGACCTGCATCTGTTACCTCTTGTCCTTTCCCTGTGAGCCTCTGGGAAGTGTCCACCTTCACATCTGCTCCTTAGAGGGACTGAAACCACTCCACTACCATTCTCCAGACTGAGTAGATCCAGCTTTCTCAGACTGTCTTTGACAGTCCTTGTCCCCATGTGCTGCAGCTCATTGACCACCTTGGGGGGCATCCACTGAGGAAAAATGTAGTTGGCACTGGGAGAAGAACCTGACAGGATGAACTTGGGATGGTCGTCCAGGTCTGAGCTGGCACGTGCCAGGCATCCTATGGACGGTCCCCATGTTGCTGTACCATACTGCATAGGTTTGATTAAGTTGATAAAGTAAATCAAATTTTCCAAATTTTAGCTTGGCTGAAAAGGAAACAATCAGCTGTCTATGCTCAGTGCACACAGAGGGGTTGTGGGTGATTTTGAGCCAGTGACATCCTCCTCCAGAGGGGAACTGTGGAAGTCAACAGGTAATGAATGATACTCTGTCCCTGAGGGGTTGAGCAGACATGGGGCTGTGTCACCATTAGACAACTAGGAGTGGCAAACCAGAGTTGGAGAGTTTGGGACATTCCAGTCAATACCTCCCACCCATCAGTGCTGACTTTCATAGTTCTGCATCACACATGAGTTGGGGGCAGAGGCATCAGCCAGAAATACCTTTGCTCATTAATAACACACAGCTTCTGGAACTGCCTTTTCCCAGTATCCCACAGAAAACCTACCAACATCCTCCACTCAAGTGTGGTTGCTACACCTTTTATGAAATGCAAAGAACATCTTGGCCTCAGCCCAAAATTGCAATTTATTAAGCAATGACAGGAATATAGCAGGCTATAGAGGGCGGAGAAAGTGGGTTTGAACCCTTTCAGGAAAAGGGAAAAAGATGAATTGAAACCAGAATAGTTTTTAGTTTCTTCTATGTTCAGATTGTTCTTATCTTTACCAGGCCACATCTCACCAGCTCTACAGGCCAGTGCTGATCACTTTAGCTCATGCCAGGCTTCAGGAATAACTTGTCACAGGTTTCTGTCACATCAGAGGATGTTTTGGGCATTCTGGACTAGGGGAAATAATAGTGAGAAAATTCACATCCACGTGGCTGATTTCTTCCTTCCGTATTGGAGCAAAACCTGACACAGGGCATTTTAGGACAGTGTGTTTGGGGTGCAGGACAACTCTTTCTTCTTCTCTCAAAGGCATCCTGCCATTAGTACATTTTCTCTGGAAATCGAAGCATTTCTTTCAAACAAAAAAAAAACAAAAAAACAAAACAAAACAAAAATCGGATAACAAAAATCAACTGTCATTCCAATGCCCTGCATCATTCTGTGGGGGTTGAAAATTTTAAAAGGAATGTCCAAAACATGTGTTTGGCTGTAAATTTTGGTGAAGTATTGTGTGGGTCTATGGCCTAGGCCAGCAGCTAGTGTGATTTGGGATCAGCCTCTGGACCACTCATTTAATGTAGCTTTGTGATACTGAGTAATTTCATAGAGCTGGGATATCTCTTCATGAAGTTCTTTTATTCCTGGGTTCCATCCCACTGTAAAGGCTTCATGCAAATCAAGCTGAGCAAATAACAGAACTGTGCCCAAACACTGGAGGCAGTAAAAGCATAAACACAAAAAATTAATAATCCACCTCAGCAGCTGGACATCTGGGAAATCTTCAACATTCAGCAATTTAAGTCACCAGAATCTTCTTCTAGAGGAGATAAAAAGCATTGTGTTAACAGAAAAGAACTTGCCATAGCTCCCTGATATCTTGTGTGATTTTTTTCCACAGGTTAGGCTGTAAAGGAAGGATCAAAAACTGGTATTACAAGAGTGGGGCAGGACCTGACTATCAGAGGAAAGGAAGGATGTTTTGCTTGGAAAAGGCACTGGAACAGGGTCCACTTCTCTGGGGAGAGCCACTCTTCCCTACATCTACTTCCCAGGGATTTCAGGGAGTTTTGGAAGGAAATAGACCCCAAGAATTTTACAAATCCTGAAGACAGGGGAGAGTGTAAAAATAGGCAACAACCATACAAGCACAGATCAAAACCAGAAACCCTTCCATAGACTGGGAATTCATTTTCAAATGCTGAGTTGCTTTTGGCCTTACAAGGATATGCTGACAAACAGCATCTCGACAGACTGAAAGAGCAACCTTCCTAGTCTGGGCAGGAGACCCTGGCATCAACAGTGAAGAGCTGAATGGAAAGTTTATTAATCAGAAAAAAAATCCAGAATTCCAGAATGGTTCAGGCAGGAGAGGATCACAGAGGGTCACTGGTGCCACCTCCCTGCTCAGGCAGGGCCATCCCAGAGCACAGGGCACAGGATGTGTCCATGTGGCTCTGGAATATCCCTGCTGAGGGACACTCCAGCCCCTCCCTGGGCAGCCTGGTCAGGGCTGGGCACTGCCCAGGGCACAAGTTGTGCCTCCTGTGCA
>PYHW01010862.1:289604-310566 GCA_013186435.1 Turdus rufiventris
CAGGGACACCCAGGGCTGAGGGTCCCTCTCAGCTGGGGCTCCTCTCCAGGCTGGACAGCCCCAGCTCCCTCAGCCTTTCCTCGTTAGAAAAAATTCCCAGAATAGGGCACTTGGCTTGATCTGCCAGAAAATCTGCATTTACAAAATGTAAATACAGAGAGCCACTCTAAGCACACCTGTTGAACTGGAGCATCTAAAGCTGTACCTGGCACACAGGTCCAGCCCCATGTTAGGCAGCTCAGCTTTAAACCCTAAGGTCTGGCTTTCTCAGCAGTCTGCAGGCAGGACCTACTGCTGTTTGCACATTATACCTGGCTCCTCGATGCTCCGTGACTTCCAGGGTCTGAGGTCCAGCTTTGGGATCTGACTGCAGCTCACAAAGTCACGGGGGTATCTGTTAGCCCGGAAGATATTCCTTGATACTTTAGTGATGTGGGTATTGTCACATATTATTCGTGACAAGGAGATTTTGGTCAGTGAACAGCGCTGGCGAGGAGTGAAAACCCCACGGTTCTGCCACCAAAACCTGCAGGAGAAAGAAGACACAACAGATTTTTGCCTTCTACCTTCTTCACATTGATTACTTCCACAATATTAATTCCCATTAACACTAATTTCCTCTGCCAAGAACAAATTTGAATTTCTGTGATTTAAATCAAGAGTCCTGACTCATCAGTTGGATAATTATCTTGCTTTTCTTTTGGCCATGGACAGGTAACAAAGCTGCAATTGAATTAACTGTCCTCGAATGAGGCACACATACCCTCTTTCAAATTGGAAAGTCTGCAGACTGTTTACAGGCTGTGGCTACAGCCAAATAATTGCCATGTTGTAACAAGGCCTGTAATTACTCATTTTTTTTAGAAAATGGTTCATTTTCTGCCATAAGGACAGGATTTCTAGACGTGCAACAGACTGTTTGACTCTCAGCTCCTCATCCTAGGGTCTGAGTTCATCCTAACTCTTTCTCAGCAGAACTGTTTCCAAGAAATGTGGGTTTTGATCCCATTTTCAGGCAATATTGCTGGCAGGTAAAGGGATCTTGCTTAAGAAATCCAGCTTAAAATTTGGAACATAAGTCATTGCTGCACCTGAAGCCCATGAGCAACCTCAAGGAAGAGGAAGAATTCCGGTGTGTTGAAACCTCAGCACTGCTGAAATGATTTTGGCTGACAAGAAAACCCCAACCCACCACATCCATCACAAGCAAAGACCAAACCCTGCCACATGTCAGAGCAGAGGGATCCAGTTCAGAACTGGGGGAGGGAAGAAAAAATAGTGAGACATCACTTTGCTGGGAAGGTATCTCAGCCCAGGATCTCAACCATCAGACAGAGAGTAAGAACATCACTACAAAGAGAATTAAATTTTGAAGTAGTACTGAAAAAAAAGCAAAGAACAACTGAAGTAATTTTCAGATCTGCGTGAAGAAATCTGCATAAACTCCAGCCCCCCTGCACTTTGGGATACCCAGCTCCCTCTCACCTGTCCCCATCACGAATGTTCCTGAACTGGGTGCCAATGAGACAAGCCATGAGAGGCCCAACTCGGCCTCCTTTCACAAAGCGCTCTGCAAGGGCCCCAATCCAGATGTCAATGTTCTTTGGTGTCCCATAGAGCTTCAGGAACTTCCTCGCCAGGTTCTGATTCCTCAACACTCGACCAAGTGACTTCACTCCAGAGGGCTGGGAGAGCCCACAGAATCTTCTCCAGGAGTTGTAACCTGCAAGTAGTTGGATGTCAGAGCAGATAGAACAGTAATGTGCTACTCCCTCCTGGAAAGATTTTTCCCTCTCTTTCCTAAAGTTGGTACTGGTAGGATACCAAAATGTTTAAAACATTTTTCTGTATTTCTGTTGATGCTACTGCCTTCCCACTCCTCCACAGCCAGTTCCCCCTGCCTGGCCTTTCAATGCTCTTTTGGGAGAGCCATGTCTTTCCCCACATGGGAATTGTTCCACCACCTTCCAGCAATGTTCTGCTTCACTCAGCAGGGATGCAACTGCTTTCACTGAAAAGTGAGCTTGGACAAGATGTTGATGACCCCTCTCTCTGTACAACAGGAGAATGACCAAGTGCTTCTCCACAGCTGTTCCCTGTCCAGCTGAGGGAACAACCCACCCACTCCAAGTTACTTCAGCAGTTAGACTCTGCCAGCTGGACTAATTTTTCTGGACTCCAAACAGCCAAAAATCTACCAGGCTACAACTGGTGCATAATTCTGCATCTTGGTGGAGAAGATGAGATGAGACAATGCTGCAGCAAGCACCTCTGCTATGAGCAGGATCCCGTGGAATTGTGGAACCATTTGGATTGGAAGGGATGATAAAGCTTATCTCATTCTACCCCCTGCCATGGGCAGGGACACCTTACACTGTCCCAGGATGCTCCAAGCCCTGTCCAACCTGACCTTGGACACTTCCTGGGATCCAGGGCCAGCCCCAACTTCTCTGGGCATCCTGTACCAGGGCCTCCCCATGCTCACAGGGAAGGATTTTTCCTGATATCCAATCCAAACCTACTGTCTTATGTCTAAAAACCAGAGAGCATTGCGAGCAAAAGACACAGCCCATGGTGCCTGGATGATACCACTATCAAACAATTCCAGGACACTGAGAATTTGCTTAATCATAAAATTAATTAGGAAGGGTTTTTGACCTTGCTGTGCCATCACCACACACGTGGATGTCTAATATAAAGGAGTACAGCACTCACAGGTAGGTTGAGACCTAAAGCTAAAAGCAAATTCACTAGAAATATATGTCAGTCCCACCATGTCTGGTCTGGACACCCAGGATTTGTGGTTCTGATCAGGTTCTGCATGATGGTGTTCCTCAATAAATTATGGAAAAATCACAACCTTCTGTTGTGGCCAAGGCAGAACAATCCTGTGATCTCATGATACACCTGGGTGTACTCCAAAGCCTCTGTCTGGGCTTACAACCCATGGATCCAGCTCAGTTTTCATCCCAGTTTCAAACAGGAGTCCTGTTGCATTTCTCAGGATGTTGCTGACACAGCTCTTACCTCAGCCTAATGACACTGCTGGGTAAAGACCCACCCAGCAGCCAGCTCTGAACTGCCATCAACAATCTATTTCTCAAGACCATGTTGCCATGCCATTACACTGGTTTTGCACCTTGCAGAGCCCTGAGAGTGGTTCTGACATGCTTGGTTGATTTTTCTTTTGGGACACAGATTTAATAGAAAAATTATTGTATTTTCTTTACATATTGGAATCTCCTCTTCCAGTCATGTGTGGCTGGGCTGGACCACTACATATGGTTGCAGAGAAGTCACAGGGGACTTACAGCCCTAATTTCACTCCTGCAAGCTTGTTGCTGTACTATTTTACTAGTTTTTTTCACTTGGACAATAGAAATGAGTCAGTCACTGAACACCAAACTCTGGTCTGTGCAATGCCTCGCATTCTTCTGCCTCCACATGTCTCATGCAGCTTCAGCCAGACTTTGTCTACAGTGCTTACTTGTGGTTGTTCAGAAACAAGGAAAAGGTTTGGGAAGGAGCATTATAGAATCGCTGAATATCCTACACTGGGAGAGATGCATAAGAATCACTGAATCCAATGCCTAATTTCACCCAAGCGTGGGCTGGAGAAGCTTCTCAATGTTTAATCACAAAAATGCTTGCTTTCCACTTGTTTTTCTTTGCAAGCTCTGCTCCCACAGCTGACTTACCTGGAAGGCCATGATCTCGGCTGCGCTGCATGTTGAGTGCAGCTAAATCAAACCCAATCCTTTCAACCCGCTCAAAGAGCCGGTCCCGGAGCTCACCCACCACCATCTGCTGCTGCGTCATCAGCTTGGCTGGGCTGGCCATGAGATTTCGGAGATAGGGATCAATCCCACCTGCAGAGGTGGCACAGGGAAACTGGGATCAATTCCTGGAGCAGGGACATGTGAGCAGTGCAGGGAGGTCAGTGTGTGGCTAAGAGGTCCCAGAGAGATGAGCGCAGTGATATTTAATTATATTTAATTATGCTACTACATGAGAATCAATTTCCCTGCACTTAAAGAATTAAGAAGAAAATAATTTGAATAATGTTCTTGGAGGCCACAGCAATGAAGCATTCAGACCATTTTGGAACATGAGGCTGCCCTTGTCTACAGGGGACAGCTCTGTTGGGACAACTCTGCCTGATAGTAAAGGTCATTTAATACATTGAACACAAAATGCTTTTAAATTTGGCTGAAGTAGGAGCTCATCCGGAGAGGGCAGGAAAGGACGAATGAAATAAACCTGCATTGCAGAGCTGCAGAAAGAGATTCACCTTCTTGAATGATCCTCCAGACAGCAAAGAAGGAGGTTCCGAGTCGAATTTCAGGAGTTATGGGTCTGTAATTTTCATCTAAGCGGCCAACAGTTGGAGGGATTGAGGCATGAGCAAAGCGAAAAGCCAAGGTGAAGACATTGGATATCCGGGAATCCACAGACTCGTCGTAGCCGCGGTAGGGAGGAATGAACCTGCGGAACCTGCGTCCCAACAGGAGAGGCAGGTAGTCCCTGTAGGTTATGATCTTGGGGGAAACAAGGAAAGGGTGAACTGTTAATGTCTTGGCCATCAGTTTCTGTGGAAACAAAGTTGTTTTTCATGTTCTCTGCCACAGCAATCTGGCAGGTCAGAGCAAGATAATAATAGGTTGAACTCAATTATCTCAGAAGTGTTTTACAGTATAATTGGTTCTGTGATTCTGTGAAGATAAAAGCCTGCCAAATCCTCCCATATATTGGCTGTTGTCACCTTCCCATCAGACAGGCAGAACTGCACCCTTTGTGCCTCAGATGGCAAAGATAACAGGAGTTATCTACCCACGGGCAGCTTCCTGAGTCCTCCCACAGCAGAGATTTCCAGCCCTGCTCTCACGTCTCTCTTGGATATTGAGAAGGCAGCACAATATAATTTAAAGAAAAAAAAAAAATTCTGTGTCAGTAGGAGAAAATGGATTAGTTTTCTGAATGCTGAATGAAGATAAAACCATTGATGCAAACACAATGATGGAGACAATGCTTTTTAGGACAATCCTTTGAGAGTTTGCCTTGCTATGTTTTTTCAACAATACAATAATGTTTAAATTGACAGCATAAAAACATAAACATTTTTATATTCCTACTTTTTATTTTTTGTTAAACCAGCTCAGAAGACAGGCTTCAAAGGAGGTATAGTGCCTTTGGAAACCCCATATCCCTTTCTCTCATATGATCCAGCCTTTCCTGCCAGCTGTAAAACCTCATCTGGCTTGGAGGCCATTCCTGCTCCAAACTGGAAGCAGGAAAAGACACTTCGGGAGGTCCCTCCCAAGCATAGAAGTGCTTGTGTGATCCCAGGGTCCCATTCAGGGTCAAGTCTGGGAGAGCCCAGTCCCAAGGAGACACCATGACTGGCTGCACTCACCAGCACATGGGGCTTCTTCACAGAATCCCAGAATAGTTTGGGTTGGAAGGGACCATAAGATAATCTCGCTCCAACCCCCTGCCATGGGCAGGGAATCATTGGGAGGAGGGGATTCACAAACCAAGGAATTTTAATCTAAATTTCCAGTACCATTTTTATCAGGTACAAAACAACTGTTAGAAAAGCTTTTCCTCTGACTTGTCTGTCTGTTCCTCAAACAAAAAATGTGCTGTTAAAAACCTCATCGAGCACTTCTTAAATTTAACACTAGAGGGACATCAAAGATTCAGGGGGGACCCCTCTGTGCTTGTAATTTCAGGTATCTGTGTGATTTTGCTGTGGTTAAAAGGGGCTGGTGGAAAGAATTTGGTCCTTTCACTCCAAAATCTTGCACCCTTTGGCCACCCCACACTAGCACAGCCTAACACATAAACCCTGTGAGACTGCAGGCAGAGCCAGGACAGGTGGGATGATAGCTGGTACCTGGATCATGGCTCCCAGGATCTTTCGTGCCTCTTGGTAGAGCCTCTCATCATTCCAGTGGGGATTGAGGCTCCTCAGCTTTCCAGCCAGGCGATTGTGCTCCCGCAAGAAGAGCGTGTGCATGCAAGCCAGCTCCAGCATCTCACTCGCACGGGTGTCACCTGCGAGGGGCACACACCACACTGGAGTGGGAATGTCACACTGGGAAGCACACACAGAGGAATTTTTAGATGTCTCAATATTTGTGTTGTGAAGAAAATGGGTAAGAAACACAGAGGAAGAGAGAGAAACCAAGGACTGGACAGCACCAGGCACAAGCTGAATTTCTGCTGAGGCAACAAAAGCCAGCTGCTGCCCTGGCTGTGCTGAGAATCACACAGAGGTGGGGAAAGTGTCAGCGAAGGGCTGGAAGCATTAACTTAAAAAGTTAAATACAAGTAGGTGTTCTCTAGGCTCCCATATCAGAGACATTTGGTCTCACAGCTCGAGAGAGAAATGCAAATGGGCAGAGGGAAGTCAAGATGGCCAAGGAAGCTTTGAAAGTCAGAAGGTCTCCTTCAAACCAGCCGAAACTGCAGCCAAAGCAAGGTGACAGTCATGAACAGGGTGTCTGGGGAGTAAAAGAAAAAGCAAAATGAGTCACCTTTGGAAACTGCTTTTTGGAAATTACCAACAGCATCACAGTGAAATATCAAATCCTTCTTCAAACATCTGGGGCAGGAAACACAAGAGCAAGCAGGTGATGAGAGCATACACAAGCCCTCAGAGAAAAGTAAATATGTTGTATTTAGTCCCCTTGGCCCACAGTAAATAGAGGGATTTGCTCCTGCACTTGGCCCAGAGCCCTTTTCATCCACTCTCAAAGGACGCCTGTGAGGGACTGTGGAAGGAGGAACAAAAGCAGTACTGTGAGGCTTCCATGAGCAGAATGCATCCAGCCAGGGCTTCCAACAGAGCTCTGGGAGGAAATGATGAGCCCTGGGAGGCAACTGCACATGTAAAACTCCCCCAGTTCTCAAGGACCGGAAAAGTCACAAATAAGACACTGAATTTTCAAAGGCACTTCCGAAGCAGCCTGAACTGATGGCTATAAAAGAATTGATGGGTCTGTTCCAGCCATGGAACTGGAACTGCTCCTTGCTGAGTGTCTGAGGGGGGCCAGAAGCCCCTCCTGGAAAGCATCTGATATTCCTACCTGCTCTGCTTCTCACTGGGCACTTGCCTTTGGCCATAGGTCCTGTGTGGTCCTCACCAAGGAGAGACCTGCACGGAACTGGGGGAGCAGGTGAACACATGGAACAACATGTGGGACAGGTGGAATGCTGCAGGAGCCTGGAGGGAGCACGAAACACCATGAGCTTTAAAAGAGGGAGCTGATGGATTCCGAGGACCATGGGGTTGTTCAGAGGAACTTTGGCCAGATATGAAAGGGGCCAAGGGAATAGAAAGCAGCTCCATAGCTGATATGTTGGGCCCTGAAGCTTCCTCCAGCAGTTCCACAAGCAGCCTGGTGTGGCCAGAGCCAGCAGGAGCCAGCTGGGAAGTCCAGCTCTCCAAAAGAAATAGGCCTGGGAGTGAGACACTAATTCATGACATATATCAGAAACATCCCTCTCTGAGGTCCCACAGGCTTGTGGAACACCCTGGTCCTCAGCAGCAGCACAAGAGAAGGGAATAGTGCTAAGGATCCCTAAGGTCAGTTCTGTCTCTGAGCTGGGGACAGGACATGGCAAAGGGCAGCAGTGGGGGAGAGGGTGGGTGGTTGTGCAGGGCTTTGGCTGGAGGGAAGGCTTGGCTTTGGGATCCTGTCTGGCTCTGGCAGCCCATGCCCAGGACCAAGCGAGTTATTTTGGGTTGAAGAAGGGGTTAAGGGGATACCAAAAGCATGACAAAGGATAAATGTAGCAGTCCTGATGAACTGGCCTGGCTGGAGTTGCTCCCAGTGCTCCCTTAGCCTTCACAGCTGTGGGAACACATCTTAAAATGCCACCTTGTTCTGGTATTGGCCTCATTCCATCTGGGATCCAAGCTCCTCTCATGGTGCAGCAGGGACTTCCAAAAGTTTCCTACTGTGACTCAGCACAGTAGTTACAGCCCTGATGCCATCCTGCTAGGCTGGAGACAGCCGTGGAAGGACAAGTACGGCCCAGCCATTGCCTCTAGGCCAGGCTGCCATTGCTGTGCCTGCTTGGCTCCATCCCAGCTCTTGTTCCTAGGTCACTCTGGGCCCTAAACCAGAGCTGCTGAGCATGGATGGGGCACCTTCACTCCAGGTTTATCTGCACAAAGAAGACTTGGAGATGGAAAAGACTTTCCTCCTACCTAGCACAGCTTGTCTCAGTCTCTCATGATTTGCTCCATTCAATTTTCTACTTAGGTAAGAAAAACAATCAACTGAAGAAGTGAACTGGAGCCGGTGGAATTGTTTGCTCCAGATTCCAGGTTTGGGATAGCAAGCACCCAACTCACCTGCAAAAAAACAAGGGATTCGAGCTGCCCCACTGGCCTTGAGGCAGGGCTCCTTCCTCATGGGCCCGAAGGGCATGTACGCCCTGCCCCTGTCCGTGAAGTTGCGGTTCACAGCCAGGAGGCCCCTGCGGCTGCTGCGGTCCCGCAGCCGCTCAGCCACGGCCACCTCGCTGCCGTACACCACGCTGCCGTCCAGGAACGAGGTCAGGGCATTGATCTGCTCCCGCACCACCCTGCCCCGCGTGCAGGTGGCAGCGGAGCGGAAGAAAGGGAGGCAATCCCTCCTGTTAGTGATCCTGGGGTCGTTGGGTGGGATCTGCAGATAGAAAGAAAGGAAAATTCATCGGTAGCTCACGAGATGGAGCTAGGCTGGAGCCCTCTCACAGGGCATAAGTCTTCAGCATAAATCTTGAGATGAAGGGTCAGATCAACAGCTTAGATGCTGCTTTAGGACCCCAAGTCCCAAACAGCCTGGAGACACCTAGATTTCCCTAAAGTCCTATGGATTCCCAAAGTTTTTCCCCTGAAAATAAATACATTGGATTGCATCTTTAAGGCTCAGATTTCTTATCTCCATATCTACACCACAGACAGCTGTCATACAGAACCTGTGACCCTTCCAGCATTCTCAAATGCATGTAGGGACATACTCAGTGATGTGCCATCCCATTATAGCTTTCCTTGAGAGGATCTAGGAGGACATGTGAGAACCAGAGCTGCAGCAGAATTTCAAAGGCAGGAGAGCAGGGCTGCAGGAGGAACATGGACATGATTTGGAAAAAAGGAGGCTCAGAGGGGACCTGCTGGCTCTGCACAACTCCGTGACAGGAGGGGACAGCTGGTGGTGGGAGAGGGGGGAGGTCTGGCTCTCCTTCCAGGGAACAGGCAGAGGAGAACAGCCTCAGGCTAGGCCAGATCCAATCTAAATCTGAGGTTTAGATTGGATATGGGAGGAATTTCTTCATGGAAAGGGTGGTCAGGCCTTGGCAGGGGCTGCCCAGGGAGGTTTGGAGTGCCCATCCCTGGAGGTGCCCAATGAAGGGCTGGACATGGCACTCAGTGCTCTGGGCTGGGGACAAGGTGGGGATCAGGCACAGGTTGGACTGAATGGGCCTGGAGGTCTTTTCCAACCCCAGTGATTCTGTGATCCACTGGAGAAAGACCATGATGTGACTCCTGCTAATGCTGCAGGAGATATCAGCACTCCTTTGTCCTGTACAAAGACTACTTAAGTCCTATGGATTTTCTGGGGTGTTGACACTCCCCAGTGCCTGTCTGCGACATTTCCTGTTTTCCAGGGATCACCTGTGCTACCTTTGTATTAGAGCTCCAAAGAAAAACCACACTGCTGAGGGAGATGGGCAAAGGCTGTACCTGTGCCTGAACTCAGCAGTGGAACAAAGCACTGCCACCATGCAGAGCGGTCACAGCGTGCTCTGGCCTCCTTGGCCTGTTTTGGGAGGATGTTCCTCCATGGCCACGGACTGGGAGAGCTGCCAGCATTTCCTGGTCAGAAGGCAGATACCCTCTGCCTTCCTCCTCTGGAAGAAGGAGGCTGCCTGTACCTGGATGGGAAAGCAGGGAGGCTGCTTGGCACAGCTGGTGTCACAGTCTATCTCTCCACCAAAGGGGACTCTGGCTGGGGTTTCTGGGCTAAAATCCAGGTCATGGTCAATAAACTGGCCCCACTGCATGAACATGAGGGATCTCTGCTGGTCCAGCCGTATCTGCTCCGGGGGGAAGCGGACAATCTCATTGGACACTTGTCGGACCTGCAGGGATGTAGGCAGAAGACATTGGTGGGAAATTATGTGTGAATGGGTGCACCCAGTTGTGGAGTCACCTGCAAAAATTCGCAGGGCACTTCTTGCGCTTTGCAGACAAAAAACCCCAAATCTCTCTGTCCAGGAAGGTGTCACTGTCACCAAATACCCTTTGCTGAGCACTGAGCTGCTCTGGCTCTAGGCAGGGTTCTAAGCCTCCAGGCCAAGACTGCCCCTTGATGGACTTAAAAAAACAGCTAAGCCAGCCTGGGAAAGGGAGAAAAAAAATTTAAAAGAGCTTTATTTGAATAGAAGTGCAGAAAAAATAGCCCCAGGGAATTTCTGAAAGTTATCTTGAAGTCCTCCTCCTTTCCCAGCCATCACACTTCCCTCACCTTCATGTACTACTACAGAAAAAGTGGATGCTGTGCTGTGGAGGAGGGTTAGGAAGTACAACAAATCCATGAACACTACCCCAGATCCTCATCAGAGCTGTTGTTGCACCAAGCTCAAGTGACCAGAAGCCACCTCATAGTTTCCCTGCTCACAGCCAGATGCCACGAGAGCCACAACTCCTGCACTTCACCCACCCAGGGACCCCCACATACTATTTTTGGTCATACATCTTTTGTTCTGGGGATTCCCTGGCTCACTTTATCCTCTGGCATAATTACTTTTCAACAACTGCTACAAACCAAATCAAAAAGGTAAGTAAAATAATTTGGCTTATATGCACTCCATTTAAAAGAATATATAGTGTAATTCTGTATTCCTCCTGTGATTCTGCAGCAATCAGATTACATAATTTTCCTTTGCTTTTCCTGAAGGCATGGGACTTAGAAAGCATTCCTAACAGATCCCCCTGAATATTCTCAGACCATCATTCTGCAGCTGGTGAATTTAAGCTCCTCCAAGCTGAGCCCTTTGACGCCTGTGGCCTGTCCTAGAACTGACAATCCCTAGGCCTGACTTTTATTCTGAGACTGTTGCAAACTTTACCAGTGGAAGCGGGAATCCAGAGAAACGCTTTCCTTCTGTCCACCCACGGGGCACAGACACACCATCCTCATATTCTGCTGGGAGCCACCTGGCCAGGGCTCTGTTGGAAGCTCCTAGGGATGGGTTCCTCCTGTCAGAGGCAATGGAAAAATGGCAAACAGTTGGAGCCAAGACCTTGTGATATGGACAGACATAGACCTTGGAATGGGAGCACACCATGGTTGGGGAGCTGCTCCAGCTCTATAGGTTTGGTGCTATCAGTAAACCTCAGGATTAATTACAGTAACAACAATAATCATAGAATTGTTTAGGTTGGAAAAGAGTTTAATAATCTGCCCCAAGCCTCAGATTCTCCCAGGCAAGAACTCAGGTACCCCTGATGTCAGCCTGAAGAAAGGCCCTCAACCTCAGACTGTGGTTGGAAAGCAAAGCTGGAAACTGAACACCCAGGAAAAGGGGAAGAGCCTTGGACTGCAAGTACAATGGTCTCAAACAGAAATCAGGGGACCTGGACTGTGAGGTTACTGTGCTGGGTGATTTTTTGAAGCTCATTACTGAAGATGTCCCAGCCCTTGGGAGGGAATTGGACTAGATGACCTTTAAACCTTTCCAAAATCACTTCCAACACAAACCATTCTGTGCTCTATGGTTGTAGTTTGATTAGACCATTAAAACCTTAATTAGAGTACTAACATACTTTCTTTGGAGCACATATCCAAAGTGTGTTCCGTGGAGGCCTCTCTCACCCACAGGGGGTGTAGTGCTGCCCTGGGCAGTGGGGAGACAGGGCACAGCTGAGTCCACCTTCCTCAGGGCTTCAGGTCTGGATAGGGTGTCATGGACCTGTCCTTATCCCAGAGCCCACATCCCCCACCCCCACAGTGGAAGGAGGCAGGAAGGTCTCTCCTTAGATCTTACACAACCCCTGAAGGCTAAAGCATTCTGGCAGGAAGAGCTGACTGAGCTCCTCCCCCTGCCTCAGCTGCTCCCAGGAGCTTCCCAGCTCTGTTTTTACAGTTTCTGAACTGTCCCTATAAAACACCCCATGCTCAGCAGCTTCCCATGTATCCCACATTCCCCATTCCAACCATGGGAGGTGCCCGAGGTTCTCTTCCAGCCCATATGCCCACATTTCCTCCCACACACAACGTGGGGCAAGGGGATCATGCTCAGATCATGGATTTAGGTCAGGAAACCCTTGGAGACCCTGCCAAGGGGTAGGGCCAGACAAAGAGTCTGTCCCCAACATGGAGCTCCTCCTGTTTTGGCAAAGAGCTGGTCCAAGCACAGCACCAGGAACCTTCCAAACAGCTCTACATATTACTAGGAAATACTGTTGAGTGTGAAACCCTAAAACAAGGTGTCTATGTGGATCATCCCTGGGGAAGTGGGTCTACTTATGGAGGGTGCATCCATCCATAGGATCATTTAGGTTAACCACCAGCCTAGATCACTGAGTACCACAACCAGTCCTTCGTTGGACACCTCCAGGAATGGAGACTTCACCAGGTCCCTAGGCAGTTCCAATGCCTGACCACCCTTTCTAGGAAGAAATTTGTCTTGGTGTCCAACCTGAGCCTCCCCTGGTGCAATTTGAGGCCATTTCCTCTCCTCCTGTCCCATGCATCCACCCATCCTCCTGCTGACACAGCCCCTCACCTGTTGTTGCACTCGCCAGTAATGGTTCTGTAGCCAGAAGATACACAATTTATTTTCTTATCCTGCTGGTCACATCCAGTGGCCTTGAAAATCACATCCACCTGAGCTGGAGTCAACAAGTCTGGCAGGGAACAAGGGAGAAAAAACATGCAGGAACACACTGGCCCTGCTGGGTTTGCTCAGGAAAAGGTTTTCCTGTAGCCTTGCATGTACCTAGCAACACCTGCACAACCACAATGTGCTGTCATTTAAATCTTCCTGCTCAAAGACATGCCAAGGATGTTCTTTGAGCAGCAGATGCTTTTGCTGGTTTGGAAAGCATCAAACCCAGCAAAGCTGTGGTCAGATCTTCTTTATAATCACATGTTATGCTCATGCAGTAGCAGAATGGTTTTCTAGTATTGGCACTTTGCCTCCTCTCCCTTTTTATCTCCACTATAAAATGCAGTCACAGCCATCCTAGCAGCTATTACAAGTTTTTCCCCCTGGAAGCAGATCCCAGTGTCGCCCCTGCTCAGAGCTGGTTGGAAAAGAACCATCCTGTGGCTGGGATCACCAGGGCATTGTGTTTTGCTGTGTACATTTCCCTTTTCAGGGGAGCTAAGCGACAGAGTTTAAGAAGTCTTACAGAATCACATAATAATGGAATTATTTAGGTTGGAGAGATTTTAAAGATCATTTTGCTCCAACCCCCTGCCAAGGCTAGGGACATCTTCCCAAGTTGCTCCAACCTGGCCTTGGACACTTCTAGGGATAGGGCATCCACAGCTTCTCTGGACAACCTGTGGCAAAGCCTCAGCACACTCCCAGCCAGCAATTTCTTCCTAAAATAAAATTCAAATCTCTCCTCTATTAGTTTAAAACCCTTCCCTCTTTTCCTGTCACTATCTACCCATGTAGAAAGTCTCCCCCTCTTTTTTAATAAGCCCTTTTAGGCACTGAAAGGGGTTCTAATGTCTCCCCAGAGCTTTCTCTTCTCCAGGCTGACCCCCCAGCTCTCCCAGTCTGTCTCCATAGGGAAGATGGCTCCTTCTCGGCTCTTGCTGCTCACTCTACATCCTGTCCCTCGGAGGTTTCCTGGTCACTGCTGCCACCAACAGTCTGGGTCACAGCATGGTTTAAAAAGCCACTGGGCAGGTGTATGAGAGGTGGCAGCCAAGCGGCCCTTGCAAGGCTCTGTTGTGGTGCTGGAGCATCAGTCCTGGATGGAGAGACTGGAGCTGTGCACAGCCAGTACTGTCATCACTTTCCATCTCATCCTGTCCTGGAACAAAGCCAGAGCACCCCATGATGTGTCTTATCTCACCAGTGCTTTACAGTAATGTTGGGAAAGTGTTTGAGGCCAGGCTAGATGAGGCTTGGAGCACCCTGGGACATTGGAAGGTTGTCCCTGCCTATGGCAGGGGTGGCACTGGATGGGCTTTGAGGGCCCTTCCCACCCAAACCATTCCATGATCTCCATGAATTCATATTTATATGGCAGAAGTCCTCCCTGTGAGTACCTGAGCTGTTCATCTCAGTCGCCCTGATTTGCCTCCTGCTCTCAGCAGCCTGGCCTGGCCTGACTCTGTTTCACAGAGGATGTTGCTCCTCCAGACACACACTGAAATACCTCTCACATCTCCCCATTCTCTATTTGGAGCGTGTCGTGTCTGTGACATGACTTCAGTGCTGTCTGAGGTCTGGTTGAAGAACTGTCTTCCTCGGGGCCAAGCTGCTGGGAGTCATCTCTGGGTCTGCTTATTCCCTACTCAAGCAACAGAATATCTACCAAAGCCTTCCAAGCTTTGACCCATTGGAACATGAACCTCAATACAGCAGAAAGAACCAGGGAAGTGCATAAAACACTTTCACTAACTGAAAACCCCCCGAATAATATTTAAGATGGTAAAAGAGCACAGAAAAACAACTCAGCTTGCTTCACTGTAGCCACATGGGAGAGATTTGTCACAGCCTATCACAGCCCCCTTTCCTTCCATCCTCCAAAGCCCCAGTGACCAAGCCCTGCGTCTTCTTGCACTTCCTTCCTCACAGCAAAGGGGGATCCTACCTGTGACATTGAAGTCCCCCCTCACAGTCCCTCGCAGCCTGTCTTTGAGCAGGCTCAGGGTGGTCTGCAGATAATCTGCTGCCCGGACAGCCGATCGTGTCCCCCCCACTGGCTGCTTGAAGTATCTCAGGAGCTCTGCTGGGGTCAAGGCATTGTTCTGCAGGTTCTTCTTTATGCTGCAAGGGACAAGAAACCAAAATCTGAAATGGGGCAGGGATGCTGCAGTTGCACATCTGAGCATCAGGCATGGCACGTCCCAAGTCTGAACTGCTGGAGAAAGTCACTGGGAGAGGCCAGGGCTGCTCCCAGCACCCTCCACAGAGCAGCAGAGACACTTGCAGGAAGGGAGTCTCTGAAACTGCCCAGCTCCACCTGATCGAAGGCAAATGACATCCATGAGGTACCAAACCTCACTCAGCTGTTATCCAGGTTATCAATAGCTGCCACTGTCCTGAGGCCTCAAATGTCTCCAGGCCACCCTGTCCTAAAGCTGCTGGAGCTTCCTCTCAGCTAGAGAGTCCCCAAGCCAGGGAGGGGATTCAGAGTGTGGCTGCTGGCAGAGGACAGGTATGGGCTGGTAGGAAGCTGGATACTCCCAAAGCATGGCTGGGAGTCCCACAGAATGTCCTCACTGCAGTGTCCAGCTGTTTGCTGCATCCATGGGAGGGAACCAGTGGAAACAAGCAGGAGCCTGTGCTGGTCTGAACTCAGGGCTCTGTGAGTGGTTCCACAGAGCCCAGCAACAGCATCAGCTGCAGCTGACAGCTGTGAACCTGTCTGGCATAGGGTGCCCAGAGCAGCTGTGGCTGCCCCAGCCCTGGAAGTGTCCAAGGCCAGGCTGGATGGAGCTTGGAGCAACCTGAGATATTATTGGAAGGTGACCCTGCCCATGGCAGGGGTTGGAATGAGATGGGCTTTAAGCTCCTTTCCAACCCAAACCACTCTGTGATTCTCTGAAAACCGAGCTGGGAGGAACAGCACAGAAGAGGTCACAGCTCTTGGTGACCCGACAGACTGGTGTCAAATCAGAGTGTGCAGACCAAAGCTGGGTGACAGCCTGCTGTACTCCCCGAGTTCCCCACCCCGCTGTCCCTGCTGCGGGGAGGAGAGGACAGGGACAGGAGCAGGGGACAGGGACAGGAGCAGGGGACAGGGACAGGGACCCGCCACACCCAGCCCAGCTCTCACCGGTCCCGTGTGAGCTTGTAGGCAGCATCCACCAGCTGCCGGGCCTCGGCCACGCTGCTCAGCAGGGATGTGTCCGACAGCTCCAACGCCACATCTGAGCAGGGAGAGGGACAGCAGAGGTGAGGGTGGTGCAGGGAGCATCCCTGCGCCTCCAGCACCGGGGATTGGACACAGCAGTGCTGGAGGCAAGTGCTGCTCACCTTCCAACCCAAACCACTCTGGGATTCTCTCATTCTATAAGCAGCTCAATTTCCCCACGGCTTTCCCCAGTCCCTCCTGCAACTTCCTGCCATTTTCACTGCTCCCCTTCCTGCCCTGGTGGGAGCTCCCAAAATGAACTTCATCTCTATCATTTGCTAGCCGTGGGTCACAGAAAGGGAGGGGACAAGCCCTAAGGGCTTCTCTGAGTGACAGCACTTTCCTACAGTTTCTGGGAAAGAGGAAAACTTCAGAAAATAGCTCAAAAGGATCAATAGCTCCCAAATCTCCCTAGTTTCTTTTAAATATCTTTCCAGATCAGCCCAGACCTCAGCTCTTGGACAATCCTGATGAGACAAATTATTGCCTGGACCACCATTTGAGATAAATGAAAAGGCAGGCATGTGCTTTTCATAAGGATTTGACATTGTAAATTAACAGACGGAGGTCTCTCTATGTTTTGGAGCAGTGATTAAGGGTTGGAAGAGGGGGAGTGACTGCCCCATCCCCACACTCCACAGGCCCTGGTAGCTCTCTCAGGTGCTGGCACAGGGAGGGAGACCGGGCATGGGCATGGACCAGTGCTGGGAACTGATCTCCTTTTACCTGATTTATCTGATTTTAATCAGGTAGGATGTGAACTGGTAAAACCCTAAAAGAGCCAAGTGGTGCCACAAGAGGTACAGACTGTGCTCCTTCTGCACATTTTCAGGGCTGTGCTGCTGTATGACAGGCTCTTCCAGGCATTGCTTTATCTTTCCCACTCAGAAAATCCCCTGATCTGCAAAGTCTTAGGGAGGGACAATACCATAGGAAGAGGATACAGATGCCTGGAACAGGCTGAGGATCATCAGCGACTCCAGGAAGCTTTCTGCCTTCATCCCTGCAAAGAAATGTAAGTGAAGAAGACCAAGAAACCCCGGATGCATCAGGAAGGTTCGTGCCAAGGTGGAGGTTGGTACATGTCAAGGGAGCTCATGGAGCATCCCCTTCCCAATGAAACGCTTCCAGGAGGGAGTGCACTCCCTGGGAGATCCTGTCAGTGCCATGTGGAAAAGGAGCAGAATCCTGTCCCAGGGACTGCTGGCACTGGTGGGAACTTGTGGTGCCACTTGGGACTTTGGGGGCAGCACAAAGGGAGCAGAATCTGCTGCCAGGGCAGCACACGGAGCATGCAAGGGAGAGCTGGTGGGGAAGAAGGGAGAGCCAGGACAGCACGGTGGTCCCCTACACCTCTGTTTCTCTGCCTTTAAATTCCAAGATTCTTCCTTGCAAGTAGTCATGTCACACCAGATGTCACATGAAAACATATAAAGACTATTATCTTTGTTCCTGATTAGCCTAGGATTGAGAATATTCAGAAAAGCTACACCAAAAGTTTGGAGTTTAGAATGTTGCTACAAAAATGACTATGACTGAACTATTTGTATTCCTCAATAAAGCCAGAGTGAAACTAATCAAGAGCTGGGTATCACGCTATCCCATAATTATAAAACACAGCATTAATATTTATGTTTTAATGGGAATTTATTGTTATTACCTAGCTGCTCCTTTAACACGGGCTGCAGAAGGAATGGGAAGTATTTAATAGCCATTTAATAGATGTTTGGAATGTTTTTCCCTAAGCTGACCCCCTCACCTCCCAAGGCTGCTCCAAGCAATCTGCTCCCAGGATGAGCCCCGAGCTGTGGAGCTGGCTCAGGATGAGCCCCGAGCTGTGGAGCTGGCTCAGGATGAGCCCCGAGCTGTGGAGCTGCCCCAGGATGAGCCCCGAGCTGTGGAGCTGCCCCAGGATGAGCCCCGAGCTGTGGAGCTGCCCCAGCATGAGCCCCGAGCTGTGGAGCTGCCCCGGGATGAGCCCCGAGCTGTGGCCCAGCAGCCGCGGTGACGCTGCCCCAGGATGAGCCCCGAGCTGTGGAGCTGGCTCAGGATGAGCCCCGAGCTGTGGAGCTGGCCCAGGATGAGCCCCGAGCTGTGGCCCAGCAGCCGCGGTGACGCTGCCCCAGGGCGCACTCAAGTCCCGGCCAAGCCCCGTCCCTGCAGGGGAGCCCCTGGCGGCAGCGGCCCCGCGCTCCAGGCGCTTCCCTCAGCCGCACCCGGTGCCAGGCGAGGGTGGAAGCAGCGAGAACCGCAGAGCTCAGCCTCAAACTCAATCCCAGACCCCCAGTCCCACCCCCGGTAGAGAAACAAACTCTCCACAAGAGAAAGCGGCTGTACCCGAGCCAGGGTCTCACCTGCGATCCTCCTCCTCCTCCTCGTCCCCGCCCGCGGCCCCTCCGCGCCCGCTTTTATCTGCCCGGCGTTATCAGCAGGGGCTGCCCCGGGAGCTGCCCATTGGGGCGGCCAGGCCAGTGCAGCCCTCACCGCCCACCCCCGTGCCCTGTGGACGCTCTTTGCTCGCAACTGGATACACAGCCTGATGCTTCACCGGAGCTTTCCCGGGATTTTTGAAGCCGGAGATGTGACCACTTTGTGGTGGTTTGAGAGTCTAGAGCCCTTCTGGGAGTGTTTTCCAGGGACAAGGTTCCTTCCCCCCTGCCGCTTTTAAAGGTCACAACAACGCCTTCACATGTACCCCCGGAGACATCTGCAGTGCCCAGCACTCCCCATCCCGCCTCCTGATATGCTCTGCCCCACATCACCTGCGGGTCCACGAGAGCTGCTCCTCCTGTGCAGAAGGAGGCACTGGGATGATGGCTTGAACCCTCCAGCTACTGGTCTGGAGCATGGGGCAGCCAGGTGGGTCTGGCTCCTGCCCAAAATGCTGTGGCACCGGGAGTTCAGTTGGCAAACATCTCCTCTGCCGCAAGCCAAAGCCCCTCTCCCAGAGGTAAGTATCTGATGTACAAATGCTTGCCATGCTGACAGGGCAGAGGGATACTGCTGGATCAATGAGGGATGTGTTTGAGCATGGAGGTGTACAGGCAGGCAGAGGAGCTGAGGAACAGCTCCTCCTCACTGCACATTGCAATTGTGTTTGCCCTCGTGGATCAAAACTCCTTGGATCAGCAGCACAGACTGAAAGCAACTGAGTTCTGCCAGAGCTCCCCAGGGCTGGCTGAATGAAGGTCTTCACCTGGACTCTGCCCTGCATGGACCCCAGGACCCACAGTAGCTGTGGAATAGTACAGGTGGTGCAGTGCCTCTGGCAGTGCCTCTGGCAATGACTCTGAAGGTGTGTCCATCCCCAAAATCGGGATCCACCATCCCCATTCCCATAGCTACTTCCTTGCGAGTGGAGCCATGTACTGATGCTGGTCCTGGTCCTTTAATGTTTTAAAGAAAATCAGCAAAGCAAATTACAAATCTTGCAGTAAGGCCCAGGGGAGGCTGGTCCTGTTTGCAGACTGGTTTTGACAATTTGGAGGAAATCTACCTGAAGCCCAGGAAAAAGCTGGGTTTGGTCAGCCTGGAGGGTAGAAGGCCCTGGAAGCCTTATTCTTGACTTTGACTGTCTCATGGAAGGGCTGCAGGGCAGACAGAGCTGTTCAGAGTGCCCAGGGATGGGACAAGTGGCACTGGCACGTGGTACTGCCAAGAAAATTCCCAACAGATGTAAGAAAACATGCAAGATAGTGAAGTGCTGGGACAGGGCCCAGAGCAGAGCGGGGCCTTGCATCCCTGGGGTTAATGCTCCCCTGAATGAGACCCTGAGCAACCTCCCCTGGCCTTCAAGGTGACCGTGACCCAAGAGACCCCAGAGGTTCCTCCAGCCCACCCACCCCTTTCAGTGTGTGAGACAGAAGCAGAGTGTCTGCCTGCAGTCCCAGCTTCAGCACCAACCCCACCTCTAGCTCCAGCTCCAGCAACAGAACCAGAACCAGATCCAGCTGCAGCTCCAGAACCAGCAGTTTACACAACAGAGACCACAGCACA
Organism: Turdus rufiventris; assembly: GCA_013186435.1. Taxonomy (NCBI): domain Eukaryota; kingdom Metazoa; phylum Chordata; class Aves; order Passeriformes; family Turdidae; genus Turdus; species Turdus rufiventris. The sequence goes on from PYHW01010862.1 coordinate 309,703, forward strand.
GCTCTTGGGTAAAGGGGCAGAACTCGTGGGTTTGCAAAGCCATGCTCTGAGTCCCTCCCCTACTATGTCAGCATCAGATAGAGGAGGAGGATGAGGATTTTTTCAAAGGCTATGGACAGTTAGTGCGTGTCAGTGCTGATAAATATGTTTCACAATGAGGAATTTAATTCAGTAATCACAGAATGATCTGGCTTGGGACAGACCTTAAAGACCACCCTGTTGCACCTCCTGCCTTAGGTAGGGACACCTTCCACTGTCCCAGGCTACTTCAAGCCCTGTCCAATCTGGCCTTGGACATTTCCAGGGCTGGGGCAGCCACAGCTTCTCTGGGCACCCTATGCCAGGGAAACCATTTCTTCCTCACAGGGAACAATTCCTTCCTGATATCCCATCTAACCCTGCCCTCTGGCTGTGGGAAAGCATTCCCCCTTGTCCTGTCACTCCACACCCCTGTCCCAAGCCCCTCTCCAGCTTTCCTGGAGCCCCATTAGGCTCTGGAAGGGGTTCTGAGCTCTCCCTGGAGCATTCTCCAGGTGAACACCCCCAGCCCTCCCAGCCTGGATCCAGAGCAGAGGGGCTCCAGCCCTGGAGCAGCTCTGGGGCCTTCTCTGGACTCACCCCAGAAGCTCCACATCCTTCTGCTGTTGGTCCCAGGGCTGGGTCTCACCTGAGCAGGGCACAGTGGGGCATCAGTCCAGGGCACAGGGGATTTCTGACACACATGGCTGGGGCACATCCATGGCAGAGGTTTGGAGCCAGATGACCCTAATGTCCCTCCCAGCCCTGGCCATTCTATGATTCTGTTTTGAGCTTCTCATCCATCAGCACCTCCAAGTCCTGCTCCTCAAGGCAGCTTTCCATCCA
>PYHW01010862.1:311113-376197 GCA_013186435.1 Turdus rufiventris
AACACAAGCACCAAATGCTTGCAATGAGAGATCACATGCTGCTTATCTGGAGAATGGAAACAGGAATAAATTGATGCTACCAGCAGCTTCCCCAAGCAGAGAGGTGCCATGCACACCTCAGAGGATGCAAAGCAGAACATCTGGATTATGGGGGTTTTTTGTTTGTTTTTCTTGGTTGTTTTTTTTTTTTTTTTGGTTTATTGTAGCCTTTCAAGTTTAGCTATAACAGCTTGAAGCTGTTAACGTACAATTTTTCTCATGGAGAATTCTCTGAGCTTTGCTGTAGTCTGTCTGGTGTTGGGGAACCAGCTGAACTACAGAGACTTTGCTGAATGATGTGTCTGGGTCTATCACAGCAAAATTTACAGGAGGTAGGGACAAAACACACACCTGTGGTCCCAGGGGCTCAGCTGGGCAGGGAGGATGTAAGCACCAGGAGCAAGGGAGCCAAGCAGGCACTAGCTTCACAGGACCTCTGGCTCTGGGCACACTCCAAAATGTTCCAGCTGCTGCTTTACTTTCTTAAGGTTTTGTTCTTCAGTTCGTCCCCTGAGGAACTGATAAAAACAACGACAGTTTCTTTCAAAAGACTTAAGAAACTCCAGTTGGTAAATTCAGTTAGAACAGCAACGACTTCCTCCATGGGAGGACAAGCTGAAGATAAAGGTCTGGGTTGCTGATGAGTTTCATCACCGAGGCTGCTCCAGAAGCCATGTAAATTCCAGCAGAGCTGCAGCACTTCATCCTTTCAAAGCCTTTTGTCTGTCCTTGCCCTGACTCCCATTCACCACAGAACACGATGCCTTACTGCGGTATCATCACCCTCATGGCGTATTTCCCCCTAGGGAGCCGCAGCTTTCCAAATAAGTCCTTTCTGTCAGGGAAATCCTGCAAGAATCCCCTCAAAATCCCAGAGTGACTTCTAGCATCTTGGCTGGATTCCCAGAGGCTCCAGGTCCAGGACAAAACCCCTGACCCAACACTGGCACACCAGCGGCGCTGGGAGCACAAGGGTCCAGCCCAGGCACTCTGGGCAGCCTCATGCTCACAGCCCTTCCCGGTGTCCTGCATCCCCAGGGCTGCCACCTCAGCCCCTGCCCTCACCTGGCACCTGGGGCATCCACAGCCACGTGTCCCTCTGAGAAGGGGACACAGAAGGTGCAGAACATCCTCAAGGTGCAGGTGGTTGGTGTAATTTCCCTACCCCCTCAGAAGAAGCATCACTGAATCTTTGGCTTTTTTAAGGAAAATGTATTTTTGTGAAAATAGACTTTATTATAATAAAATTTGATATTAAATAAAAACATACCATACCACCACCACCACTTGTGGCTGCTGTGCTGGCACTACTCACGGAGCTCATGGAACTGCCCTGCTTGGAACAAGGACCCACTGGAACATGCAGAGAAAAGAAACACGGGGAGGGACAGAAACCATGACATACAAAACCCTCCGTGTTTGGACAGGGCTGTCTCAACTGCAGAACACTTCATCTCCTACAAAAATAGTGCAAGCTGCCCAGCCCCAGCCCTGCTCTCAAACGCTCTGGCTTGGGAGCAGCTCATGGACACAGCTGAACAGAAACACAGAGAGAGGCAGATGGATAAATAAATAAATAAATAAATAGGTAGATTAATCAATCAATCAATAAATAAATTGATAAATAAATAATAAGGCGGAGTCCCCAGCCAGTGTGTGGTCAAGGTGAACTAGGCAAGAGCAGCTGACAGCAGCCCACCCCCACGCCAAAGAACCGACCCCTGCCAGGGCATCGCTTCTTCCTTGCTGGGGATCCTTGTGCTGGAAGCTGACTGAGGCAGTGTGGGATGTTCTGAGGCACAGCTGCACATATTTACAGGGTTACAGTACAAATAAGAACTCACTCAGCAGCCCAGAGACAGCGAAGGGGAGTCAGGGAAACAGAAAAGTGCAAATTTTCTTTGCAGGAAGTGAAGGAGTTGACATGACCTCCTTTGGAGCACAGAAATATCAGGGTCTGGAGTACAAGGGATCTCTCCTAAGGGGCCAGGGCTTTGCTGGGAAAAGCCAGTTTAGTTAACTTACAGCCAGAATATAATCCTTAAATTAAAATATTTACAGGGAACTGGGGGCTGCATGGAGCAGGACATGCTGGATCCCAGAGCTGAGCCCTCACACCCCAGAGCCACTTTTTTCCCCCAAGAGCTCTCAGCTCTCACCACCCTCCACAGTTTTCTCTATTCAACACATACTTCTTTCCTATGAAAATAATCTGCGTATTGCAGAGGGCTTCTCCTGAAGTCTCAGTCTCTGGGGCTCTGTGGCAGCCTAGATGGAATACACCCCTGGTTAGTTTTTCTTATTGGACCCAAGCTTTTTGAAGAGGTTTTTCCCTTTGAAAAAGAACCCTCTCTTCTTTCTACTCTGCCCAGGTGCATCACTGCAGGTGAGGAGGGCCAGTGATGCCTGCTCTGGACACTGCACGCCTGGGACAAGGCTGGAAGGTGCTGGCAGAGGAGGAGATGGAGAGGAGTCACTCTGATCAACAGATCCATCTGGATTTAGCTGAGTGGGAAAGAGAGAAAACAATAGACAAAAACACAAGTTAGAGTTGCTGAAGGAGATCACACCAACATAAACCTCAGCCAGAGAGCCTAGCATTGTCCCCTCTATGCAGGTGCAGTTTCACTTAGGAAGTTTCCAGTGGATTTAAATTTTGTACCTATAACCCAGACCCTTCCTTAGCTAAGAATTTCTGAAACTCCAGAACTTTGGGATAAGAACTGGACAGCACAAAAGACCCACTATGGACATGGTGAAATATGCTGCTCCACAGTTAAGTAAGTGAAGCAGCCCCTGAGAATATGGATGGAGACAGGTACTGATGAATCCATGGATGCCTCAGCCATGGAGCCTGCTGAGATCATAGCATACTCTGGGACAGAAGCCAGGACATTAACAAAACCAAATTTTGTAAGAATGAGTGCTCTGCAAGACCTCTGGAAGTTCAAGAAGACTGGCTAAGCCCTGAGGCTTCTCAACAGTGGCCATGGTAGGAAGAACTGGGGTCCTGCAAGGCTGCTTAGCATGCAGCAGATCCAGAGGCAGAAAGCCAAGTCTGGTGCTCTGCAGTGGCACCAATGGAGCAGGACACAGAAAAATCTTGGATCAAGTGGCACACAGGAATGTTCCTGAGCCCCTGAGTATTTGAGACAGTTTAAATTGGGACCAACCAGTCTTGAATAGTGCTGATCCATTTGGAAAGGTCTTTTGGAAATCAGAATGTGCTCTAGTCCTGGGCTCAGTTTCCCTTCAAAGCATTGAGAGGTCAGTTCCTAGCAGCAGCCTTCTTTCCACAATCTCCTCTGACTAGGCTTAGGTGTCCAGCCAGTGAAAATTACCAATCTGGCAGGTCAAGCTATCCTAACAGGCTGCCAAGTTCCTCAGGGAAGAGACTCTGTTTCTGAAGCCTAGGAGAGCCTTAGTCTCACTGCCTTCTCTTCCACACAGTTTTCACAAAACAGCAGCTTCCAAGCTCCAGTTGTACATCCTGTCATGACATTACTCAAAACACAAGGTGAGAGTGGCTGGAGCTGTGCCTGGACACTGGAACTTCACACCCTCAGCATCCCTCTACCTGGGCCCCACCGAGTCCCTCACAGGTCTGCAGCAGCCACAGCCCCCAGAGGGAATGTGAGATGGTGACAGAAGCAGCAGGGCCCTCTGCCTGAGGTGGAAGGACTCCTGAAGATCAGACTCCAGCCAGGAACCGTGTGAGGATCCCAAGCTGCCCCTGGGCAGGACTGGATGTGCCTGGTTGTGGTCTCGCTCTGTGTCCAGGGCAAGCAGCTGAATAAGGCAGAAGCAGACCATTGCGTCCCTCACTCTAGCACAGTCATGCTCATGCCCTGTGGGGACTTTATTTAAAGTCTCCTGAGGCGGAAAGACAGCTCTGCTCTGTAACCCTACTGCTGGTTCAGCACCCACCTCCTTTGGAACCAGGAGCACCCAGTGGCTGTGACCTCTCCTCCCCTCACAGCTGGAAGCTGTGCTGGTCTGGGCTGCTGCCGGAGCGAAGCACTTTTGGCCCAGGATGATCACAAACCTCTGCTCTGGGTCAGACTCAGTACCTACAGTACTCATAGAGCCAGTCCTGAGTGGGCAGGAGCACAGGGAGCTCCATCTTGGACTGAATTTGTGACCCCTCCCAACTCCACAAAGCTGAGAGTCAACTTCTGCCTCACAGCAGTCACTGAGCTGTGCCAGTGCCACCGGACTCTCCCTTATCTGAACTACAGGACAGAGCTGGAACTCCTCTCTGCCTCTCTACAACAATAACCAATCCCACCACTGACTTTTCTGAGCTCACACTCTGCTCACCTGAAAATGTTGCTTTCCAAGGCACTCCTGCAGCACTCCAGGTGTGCAGCACTGTGCCCTAAGGCCAGCTGCTGCCCAGGACATGCTGCAGGATGTCACACGTGCTGATGGATGGCCCAGGCTGGCCCTTGGGAAAGCTGCACTCTGCCTGCAAGGCCCCCTCCAACCAATGCTGAGGCAGCAGCTGCAACCTCTGTCTATCCTGGCAGCTCCCTTGTGCAAAGAGCTGCACTTGGTGCTCTTAAGTGTTAGGCAGGTCTTAGAAGTCTGGGAGTAAACCTGAATAAATCCAGATGAACCATTTGCAGCCAGAAATGAAAGATTTTTGGAGGCAAAGGGAAAAAGAAAGCCAGGCAAGAGCTAACTTAGAGCCCACTCTCTTAGCTGGGAGCAAAAGAAAGAATCCTTAAGTTCTGCTCCAGAAACTATTCATGATTTGTGCAACAAGGAATCCTTGGATAAAAACCCAAAAGCACTGGGCTAGCACGAGATGGGGCTCACCAATACTCAGGGAGTGATGCAGGAGGGATGTAAAGGCCCCTGTGCAGCCACAGCAGTGCAGGCTCTGCCCATGCACCATTGAAAAACATTTCTTGAGTAAAGGTGGAACAGTTTCAGGACAGACCTGAAGTGGCCCCACAAACAATTTCTCCTCTTCTCAGAGGTCTCTATGTGGCAGGAAAACAACAGAATCAGCTCACAGATTCATGTGGTAAGAGAAAAATCATACTGAAATTGGGGATTCTTCTCTAAGGAAAACAAAGGAAAAACTGCTCTGCCAAAATCTTCACACAAGTTATTAGTGATAAACACAAGAGTGATACCAGTTTTCAGGGGTGGTCTCAGTGCTCTCTCAGGTGTTACTGATTAATGTAATTTCTGGAAAACAAACATTTGAAAATAAGGAAAAAAAAGACTGCTTCTGCTGGCCCCCAAAACCAGGGCGTCACCCACCCAGCCCCAGAACAATTATCCACACAAAGTTGGTTTTAGGGACTAAACGTTACTATTTTCTTAAATAAATGGTGGGCAGGGATTTTTCAGGACTATTCTCAGGAAGGAGTAAAATCCAGAAGGAAAAAACCCAAGGCTGAACAAGAACGCCAAATGATGCTTTGGCTGTTGATGTGAACAGAAGGGCCAAGCTGAATTACAAAGCAGATCCTTCCCAAACCTGAATATCCAGCACAGTCCCATCCTGGTCCCCAAAATCACCAGATAATTGTTCCAACCACCTGCACTTCATGTGCTGAATCGTTTGCCTTTAACACAGAACCCAGGTGGCAGTGAAAAGTCTGACATCAGACCTGAAAGTGGATTTGCCACCACAGCCCCAAACCAGTCTGTCAAACTAAAAGCAAGAAAAGGAGCCAACTCCAGGTGCAGGAGCCTTTGAGGTGCTGGGCTGGGTGGGAGGTTGAAGGTCTCACACACTTACATGGTTGCTCTATGTATCATTCAATCTATCACTGCACTCTTCTCTTCCTCATTCTCTGAAGAAAAGAACCGTCCCGGGTGCATAACACAGGCAGAAATAAATACATGAAATCAATTAGAATCAAACACTTTCTGAAGGTGCTTTATAATCAGTCTTTGACAGAAACTACATGTAACTGATAGAAAAATATTCTATCAACAGGAACAGTGTTACTGCAGCTGCTCTGAGCTGGTAAGCATGAGTGTTTTGGGCCCTGGCTGTGACCAGAACTTCTTGGATCCTTCTCTTTGTGCTGTTTTTGTTTGTCTATTCTAATCGCCAAATGTTGTCAGTTTGTAAGTTAAATTGCTTCATCTTTTCCATTGCCAGCATTTTAAGATTTACCTAGAAATAATTAAAAATTATCCACCTTCCCCAGTTCAATTTGGAAAAAAATTGTCCTCATTCTCAGGCCTTTGGTAGGCCATCAGGAAGAAGGGAAGTGTGAAGAACAGATAAGGTAAGAGCACCACATCCAAGAAGTTACAAGTGATTTAAAAATCACTCATGGAGAAGCTTCTGTTGCAACTGGAACAAGCTGTAACAGAGTCCAAAGCTCTGCCATAGTGCACACACATCCCCCTGAGGGGCCAGGACTCAAGCTGGGACTGGGAATTTGCAGGGAGTCTGCTCTACTAACAGCAAATTGAACAAGTAAGCTTTCCTTAACTGGGAAGGAACTCTGTGGGGTGAAGGTGCTACAGGAATTTGGAAAGCCTCAGGCATGGCTGTATCACTGGGAGAGTTCACTCCAGCTCAGGGATGGATATGGAACATGTCTGTTTTACAGGAGCTATTTCTTCTGCCTTCCCCATGGCGTTCTCTGCCCACAGATTAGGATGCTGTGATTGCTGTGACAGCCAAAAACTACCATGGGGTCAGGCTCTGTCTCCTCAGGAATCACAAAACACACTTAAATGCAGTTAATTAATACCAGTTTGGCTCTGAGTAGGGTAAATATACCACCTTCAACAGGGGACAAACATGCCCTTCCTGTTTGGAAGCTGTTTAAACAGGTCTGGATTGCAAAGCACAAGTGGGAGGAGTGTTGAGGGTGCTGAGCCAGAATCCCCTGAACAGGTGCCCAGGAGAAGCAGGGAGGCATCAGGACAGGAGCCAGGCTGGCATGACGCAGAAGCAGTCACAGCACAGTCATGCCTAGGGAGTTGAAGCTGATTCCCACTGAAATGAAATTGGTTTAATCATCATTATCTGAATTTTCCAATCCCCCAATTACAAAGAGCAGGAGAGATCCTCTCAGGATCAGAAGAGTACCAAAAATACCAAACCAAACAGATTCCTGCTCTGTGCACCCAGAAGTCAGAGCCAGTGTAAGGGGAGGCTCTCTTGGATCTCAGGCACTAGAGACAAATGGAAAGGTTTAAAGGGCAGGCAAGCCTGAAACTTATCTCTTTTATATGGGTTATTTTTAACACACCCGAAAGGCTCTTCTGTTTAAAAAAACATCATGAAACAGGGAAAGAGCTTCCAACCTTCAGCATGCAGGGATATGTGGGCCAAAGTCTGTACAGGGAATCAGTCACCCACTGAACTCAGCAGCAGAGAGCAGAGAGGAAAGTGGGTTTGGCTTCGCAAACTCTTCACACCTGCAAGTGGCAGACAAGGTTACCTGAATGCCCCCTGGTCCCTGGGAGGATCCAGGCTGGGGCTGGAATAGCAAACCCTGGAATCTGAAAAAGGCCCTGCTGGTTGATGCCAGAGGGAAGGGGAAGATCTGCCCTAAATTACACTCAGAATTCCACCTTTGTTTTACTGGATGAGGTCTCCTTTGGCACCCTCTGTTTCAACCGATGAGTAATTTGGTAAGAGTAAATGATTTTGAGAGGGAAATTGAAGGAAGAACCCCACTCTGCATCCCTGTTAATCCCCAGGGAGGTTAGACTTGGGTGACCCCAGGCCTCCTAAACCCTGTCAATAACAGCTGTGATTCCCCAGCAAGGACCAGTATCCTCAAGAGGGAAGTACAAGGGCCTCAGAGAGCTGCTGAGGTCATCAGATGATCCAGCAAACTGCCCATTATTTGAGCCAGGCTGCTCTGCCCAAGAAGGCATCAAGGCTGGACTGCAAATCCTGTACCCACAAAGCCTGGAATGCCTGGAAGCAAGGGATGGGGCTGAGGTGAAAGTAGACCAGGCAGCATTTGAAGATAGAGATGGATACAGAGAACAGGAAGAGCTGAGCATGAAAACAAGCCAAGAAATACTGCAGAGAGCAGGAAAGCTGGGATGGCACCAGCAGGGAGCTCAACAGAGCAGGATTCAGGGTGACCTGAATGGATGGCTCAAAGCCAACCTGCTCTGACTCATGTGGGTCTGGCACCACATGGCAGTGCCAACAACCTCCCAAGAAGGACTGAAGGTTGAGCCCCTGTGAGCTGGGACCAAGCTGGGTCACTCCTGCCTCCCACTCCACAGTGAGGCAGCACAGGAGATCCAAGAATGACAAAGGAGCTGCTATACTTTTAGCCTCAGCCCCTGACATGATCCCAATCTCCTGCTAAAGCCTTTATTCCAAGAGTCTCAGCAACACAATGCATGGGGTTAATTTAACCTTTGAATCCCTTGATTCTGGGGGATGCTTTTGACACTGTAGGATCCATTCCCCAGATCTGTGTGGTAAACTCCTCAGTATGTTTTGAATTTATCTAGAAGCAACTCAGCCTGGATTAAGATATAGCTAATTTGGGGTGGATGGAAGAACACTGGTGTTTGGGCGTTACTAATTCCAGAACTCTTTGGCAGGGATATAATCATATTTAAGGAATTTCATGTGCCTGGGGAGCTGGTTGAATTTTCCTTTCAGTATGATTTTCCCACTGACCTTTCAGTGGATCTGAACCATTTGCTGGTGGGATTTGAATGCCCCCTGCTCATCTGACCACACTGAAGCCCAAGCAGATGTTTTGTGCCCTTTTCTGCACTACAAGTAAGTCTTTGGGAAGTGCTCCCAGCACTCCCTTGGCATGAACAGGCTGCATGCAGTAAGTTCAGTGATCCCATGGGTGTTGCGTGCCATGCAATGCCCAGGCTCCAGACACACCCCAGCGTGGATGGCAGTGCCATGCAGTGACACATCTCACCTGGCTCTCAGCACTCAGCAGAGGAGCTTCTTTATCTTTTGAGTGGAATTCCTCAGCCATGTCTCCATCCAAAGGGACAGCTTCCAGGAAGTTGGACGGGACAAGCCCTCTCTGTTGGTTCAGCTCTCCCTGCAAGATCAACATTCAATTCTCACATCAGCTTTCCTGGAGAAATAAATAACTTGAGGTGCAGTGCCCTGCAGGGAAGGTTGGGCTGTGGGCTGAGACAAGTTCAGAACACACCCACACAGGGATGATCCTCAGAAAATTCCATACCTCATGTTCTTGCTTAATTGTGGAACAATTCAGAGCTCAGAAACATAGAAGAGAGTAAAGGAAGAAGAGATGACAGTAAGTTGTGATAAAGGTGATTCCTACAACCTCAAAATCTCCATATGACTGTGCCACAGGTGCCCTAGAGGCCTTTGATTTTCCCCTGGTATTTACTGATGTCTTTAAAGAATGAGGCAGTAGTGGTACAATGTCCTGTAGGCATTGCATCCATGAACACAGGGGCTCAGAGCTGCACTATTGTATTCCTACAAATTTGTATCCAATTCAACAGAAGGCGACTGGGTGAGACAAAGCCCACCCCAGCAATGCTGTTTGTCAATATAAATACAATAACAGTATAAACAATAACAATATAAAAGGACAATATTTTATAACAATATAAAAGGATCAAACAAAACATTCCCACTGATGCCCTCAGACTTAATCTGGAGCTCAACCTCATGTCTGATGTGTGAAGGCACACTGCTTCCCATGCAGCAAGAGGTGGATGATCCAAGGGCCAAGGCTCAAGTTTGGCACACAGCTGGAGGGCAGGCACAGCCCCAGGAATGTGTCTGCTTACTTGGATCACCATTCCAGCCTCTGGCCCAAGGGTCCGAGTGCCTGGTGAAATGTTAGCTCTCAGCAGGTGCTGGTTCAGCTGGTGTGTGCAAGGAAAAATTCAGGCAAGGCTTTGGGAAACCTGCAGGCAACTGATGCCAAAAAATAAACTCAGAACCATGGGACATTTAAAGGTCACAGAGATGCCCCCAGGGCTGGAGCCCCTCTGCTCTGGAGCCAGGCTGGGATACCTCGGAGTGTTCACCTGGAGGAGAAAAGGTTCCAAGGGAGACCTCAGAGCCCCTTACAGTGCCTAAAGGAGCTCCAGGAAAGCTGGAGAGCACTTGCACAAGGGACAGAGAGACAGGACAAGGGACAAGGAGCCTTCCCACTGCCAGAGGGCAGGGCTAGATGGGATATTGTTCCCTGTGAGGGTGGAGAGGCCCTGGCACAGGGTGCCAAGAGCAGCTGTGGCTGCCCCTGGATCCCTGGCAGTGTCCAAGGCCAGGCTGGACAGGGTTTGGAGCACCCTGGGATAGTGGAAGGTGCCCCTGCCCATGACAGGGGATGGAACAGCATAAGCTTTAAGGTCCCTTCCCCAAACCATTCCAAGATTCTGTAACATTGGATTTACAGGAGAAGGAATGAGCATCAGAAACTGACTGCCCTGCACTAAGTAGAGAGGGGTTTATTTTTTTCCCAAAAGCAGGATGCTTTGTTCCCTGATTTCTGCTTCCCTGCCACACCATGATCTCCAACAATTTCCAGTGTAATCACAGGATCTTCCCAAGCCCTGCACTTACATAGTAGAATCCATCATCATCCATGGACCCAAAGACAGTGATAACATCCCCGGCACTGAAGGTCAGTTCAGCCTGCAAAGAGACAGAGAACAGAGGTCACAGGAGAAGCACCGCCTGGAATTTCTCACCAGGAACACAGGCCCCCCTTCACTTCTTGCCCAGTCTCACTCCAAGGGAGGGAGCCCACTGCGTTTAGTCTTGCAGGACCAAGATGTAGGAGGGAAACTGAAGTGGGTAACTCTGGAATTCACTGCTAGGGAAGCATTACATAAATTAAGAAAAGAGCAATGCCCATTTTTAAATCAAATTTAATAAGGTTTCAAAATAGTACCTACCTCCTGCTCTGGAAAGGTGCTGAGGACAAGCTCAGCAATCACCAGAAATACCTTTAATTTCTTGAAATATATTTACAAATCCTGCTCCCTTGGATGAGCCTGTTCTGTATGCAGCACTCAGGGATTAGTCACTAGCAGCAATGCATACAAAAAGGGAAGTTTAACCTGAACACAGAACAAGAGCACAGCACACAGTGACCCTTCATTGTCACACCCTCTCTTCTGTCAGACACCCCAGCACAAGCTCCATGGGGCACAAGGGTACAGACAAAGGCGTCACCAGTCTCTTTTAATGGAGAAAGCTGCCCAGTGGAAGCTCCAAACAGGTCGAGTCCCACTCAAGATACTCTGGCACTTCACGAGTGTCAGCTGGAAGGGATTTACTTCCAATATATTTACCATATTATATCCTTAGTCCTCAATGTAATCTCTTGAGGCTGCAGGTCGCTCCTGTGGGGCATGTCCCACAGAACTCCACCAGCTTGTTTCCATAATTTGAGCTCTTGTCCAAAACAGTTCTACAAGAGTAAATCACTGCAAAGAGTACAGTCACCTCCTTGATGATAAAAGGTTCAAAAGTGTTCAGTGGCTGGATACATGCTCACATTGTGTGTCTCCCAAGATATTCCACCATCCCTAAAACACTCAGCTGCATCTCTCTGGGCAGGAGACAGTTTGGGAAGCAAGCATTCCCCGAACTGTGCCCTCTGCTGGCCAGACACTCCTTTGTGGATGAAGGGAAAGGATGTGAATCCTTTATAATTCTGTGTTTATATTTGCTCAGTGCTAACACAGCTAACACAGCTTGAAGGAACAGAGAACAGAGAATGTGCTCACCACTTTTTGCAGAAAGGATTCTGCATTGCCAGCTTTCTACCTGCAACAGACTTATCCACAAAATTACTGTTGGGATTGTATCCTTCCCTGTTTAAATTATATCCCTTCCTATTCCTGGACGTGTCCAAGGCCAGGTTGGAAGGGGCTTGGAGCAATCTGGTCTAGTGGAAGGTGTCCCTGCTCATGGCAGGGGGGTGGGATGAGATGGGCTTTAAGATCTCTTCCAACCCAACCCATTCCACGATCCTATGATTCTATATATAGGAACTGCTTGAAAACAAGAACTTTGCAAACTAGTCCATTAAACTGGAGCTAAATCTTTTTGCTTGAACAAAGACCTACATAGATACTTAACACAGAAGTCATGCTCAAAAAAATTGTATGTTAAAAGTGCTTTCAAACCCTTAAACAGGCTTTTCCTTGGATCAGTTGCTACTAGTAGGAGCTGCTTCCTCCCACCCCAGATCTGCTCAGTCCTGTCTGATCGCTAAAGGATGCAATGAATACTTGCACAGTTTCACTGAGACTATGCTTGGACCAAAGTGCTGAGTGTTCTGGGAGAGAAGGAAAAAAGAGATAAGAAGAAGAAACCTCTGGAAAGAGGGGAGCAGCTGGAGGTTACCTCCACATCTGTGTTTGGAGAACTCTCCTTAGGGTTGTAGTCAAAGGCAGCCACCATTCTGCGAGGAGTCAGCAGCTCTGCTTCAATGTCTTTATCTTTCTGCCCTGCAGGAGAAAAAGAAAATATTCTTAGATGGAAATACTAGGACAAAATTCCAAATCACAACAACTCCATCATTCTTGTAGTGGTCTGAGCAAAAGGAATATGGGGAGATACTGAATGGAGAGAGACCTTAGGGGCATTAGGAGGCCATTGCCTCCAAAGCACAAAAGTGGGGGCATCCCCCCATCCCCTCATCCTGTTGCTCTGTCTGTAGTACAGGAATGTTTTATTTTACGTTTCCTATTTACACACACACACACACACACACATATATACACATACACAGAGGATAGCTGTCTCTTTACAGTGTCTTGAAAGACATTTCTCCTCCCACTACACAGTGGTCTGCTATTAAGCTATAAAATTTATTCTCCCAGGGCCAGGGACCAGCACACAGGGAAATGCAGGCCTTGCCATCCACAGTCTCCTGCCTGCTCAGACCCATTAGCTACAGACCTACCCTGAGCCTACAAAAGCCAAGTCTGGCTACAGAAAACACACATTCATGGACTTTAACTCTGCTTTGGGTTAGCACCGGATGGGCTGGCAAAGGGTTTTCAGACTTGGCCTCTCTGGAGATCAACAGAGGATGCACCTCAGCAGAGGAAGCACCCTCTCAGTGTCCCTTCGATCGTAGGGACTATAGTGTGCGATGAGTGAGAGATTGCCCTGCTCCTCCCACAGCACAACAACAGGTGTGCTCCCCCTGTAAGCACCCCCTGCTCAACCAAAGCATTCTGCACCCACCATTAAACAAAAAGAACTAAAACCTTTTGTTACAGTGCTCTGAAGCAGCATCACAGAGTGTCACACTGGCCCTTGACCACAAAATACATCTGTAATTGGATCATGCATTATCTACTCCCCAGTAAAAGCACTTCTCACCTGGTTGAGACTTGAACTCCTGTTTGTCTGGCCCTACTGGGAGAAGAAAATGCCTCATCAGTAAGAGGTCGTCTGCAACAGTGACCACACAACACAACTGACAAACAGTAAAAAAACCACCAAGACAGCAAACACCAGAAGCAAAACAGTTCATGCAACTCAAAGTCTACATCAGTAACCAGGACTCAGGAACGTAACAAGAAGCAGAGGTCAAGCTCCAAACTATAAAAGACATCACTGTTGTTAAAAACTTAACAGCAGCACAGGGATGGGCTCTCTTTCCACTTCCTAGCAGTCGTACAAACATCTGAGGGTCCTGAAAGCAAGTAGTAAAAATTCAATGCAGCCTGTAATCCTATAGCACAAAACCAAAGAAGAAGCAGTGGGTGACACAGACCTTTCTTGGAGCGTCTGGGTTTTGGAGGAGGGACAGTTTGGCGGTGTGGAGGTGGAGCAAATGTGCCATTTCCTTAATAAAAAGACCAAAAAAGCAAATAAATAGACAAGAGAAACAGACAGTGCATGGAAAATGAGAAGCATCTTGAATAGTGAACAGGGGACAGAGGAGATGACATGCCTCCCCTGGGAGGCTGACAACTGGATTTCTGTGGGCAAAGCCCTCCGGGCCTCAAATGTGGACTCAGATGAGGCATGATCCACATCCCAAATACACAGAGAGATCCACTCTACTTATGCTTTTTAGCCACTCCATAGCTCAAAGCAGACAGACCTTGCTGTTCCTTAGCTTTTAGAAGAAGCACCATAAGGACAAAATAAAACCTTGTACCATTAACACCTGAAAAATCCTCGGTCTCTAGCTAAAGCTTCTGCACTGAGCAGGGTCAGGACTGGATGAAACCCCAAATGAACCTGCAGAATGCCCAGACCAACCCCTCCAAGGTATCTTTATGACCATCAGGTCCAACTTGCACCTAGCTGTCCCCTCCTGTCACGGAATTGTGCAGAGCCAGAAGGTCCCCCCTGAGCCTCTTTTTCTCCAGGCTGAGCCTCTTTCCCAGCTCCCTCAGCCACCTGCGGGCCTCCGGACCCTTTCCCAGCTCTATTTTCTTCCCTGGACATGCTCCAGAGCCCCAGTGTCCTTGCCAAGAGGGGCCCAGAATTGCCCCAAGGATTTGAGGTGTGTCCCCATCAGTGCCAAACCTACGGTCCCTCCCCGCACACACATCTTATTGACTATCATCACTTTCCTCAAAATTTTCAAACCCATCATGTTTAATGAAGTCTCAGAGCTAGTAAAGTCCTTTACTCTTCCAAGACTATGCAGCAGGGCGGAGCAGAGAGAGCCTTGCGTATCCACCAAGTGACACAGGCCACCACAGGCATCCTGCTATCTCTGGCCTACACACAGGAGAAAGAGCATGGATGTGAAAAACACCATGCTCAAATCTGCTCTCTTCAGACACGGGAGGGGCCAAAGAACAAACATATTCAAGAAATCACACCGTGAAAGCATCAAGCTCCTTCAATCCTTGTGCTCTTCAGGATCAACTTTCCAGGGACCAAAACTGAGGAGCTGGGCACTGTTTGTCCCTCAGAATCATAGAATGGTTTGGGTAGGAAGGGACCTTAGAGGTCTGTTAGAGCTGGATACTGGATCTCCCTTCACGGAAACAAGAACAAATTGGATTGCTCCTTTTTTCTTGAGTTTTCTTATTGATTTGGGTTTTTTTCCCAGCTCAGGCAATGTCAGGGCTTACCATTGCCATTACTAACACTTGTGCTGTTTTTCACTGCTGAACTGGCAGGGAAACGGGGATCAGCCAAACCAGGAATATCCTGGTGTTTTAACAAGTGGAGCAGATCTGGCACTGGCAGTAGCGGGCGCACAGAGGAGTGCAGGATGAGACACGGGAGGCATGAGGGACAGGCACTGGGACACCAGTATTCACAGCAGGGGCAGCTCACAGCCACTGAGCCTGACTCAGCCTGAGCTGCACATCCCAGGGCTGCTCCCTCTCCTCTCTGAGTACATGAGTGAGAAGGAACAGGAAAACCTCTGCAGTGCACAAAGCACTGATCACATACTTCAGGGAGTAAGGAAGGAAGAACCTAACCACCAAGTCTCCTTGTACACTCCTGTCTGCTCCACAGCTGCAAATCCTGCAATGGAGTGAGGGATGAAGTGAGAGCTTGGAACCCGCCACAGCCAGCCAGTTCCCCCTGCTGTGGAGCAGCCATAAACCAGGTTGCAGATCCAGTAACAGCCCTCCAGATGGGTTTGGTGGCTGAACTGGTCACACACAAAAGCAGGACTGAACTTCCAACATTCCAGCAAAGAGCTACAGCAGCAGGGCGCACACACACACACACACACACACACACACACACAGAGTACCTGGGCTCTCCGTGTCTGCAGGCAGGAACCCCTGCTTTAGGAGCTGCTGCTTGAGTTCACTGCTCTCCACAGGGACTTCTGACACCATGTTGCATGGAATGTATCCCTCCCTTCCAGCACACTCCCCCCTGTAAAAACCGTCAGCATCCTTGTCTCCACAAACCTGCAAAGAGAAACAGTCTGTTTAAACTGCAGGGACTGAGCTACACAGAGAAAGAATCATGGAATATCCTGAGTTGGAAGAGACCTACAAGGATCATTCAGTCCAGCTCCTAGCCCTGCACAGACACTCCAACAACCCTTCCCTGTCCAAACACTCCTGGAGCTCTGGCAGCCTCAGGGCTGTGCCCATTCCCTGGGGAGCCTGGGCAGTGCCCAGCACCCTCTGCAGGAAGAACCCTTCCTGATCTCCAACCTGACCCACCCTGACACAGCTCCAGCCATTCCACAAGGCCACCAGAGAAGACAGAGCATCTGCCCCACTCCCCCCTGCTGCCCTGGTGAGGAAGATTCAGACCTCCCAAGGTTTATGCTGCCCCTGCAACACCAGACAGATCCACAGACTAGATGTTCACTAAGTTCTTACTTTCAGTATCTGCCCCTCCTTAAATGGGAGCTCCTCTTCTGCTGCATCAGGGTTAGGGGACATGGAGACAGGATCATAGTCAAAGAGAGCCACAAAGATCCGAATGCCATCATCTTTGCCAGAGCTCTCGGGAGCAGTGCTCCTTGGAGGGCCTGAGCACAGAGGGAACATAGCAGAGAGAACATGAGCCCTGCCCTGGCACTGCCTGCCAGCCTCTCCCCAGCCATTTCCAGGAGCTTCCATCTCTCCTGTTGCCCACCTCTATCCCTGCTCCTGCTCACCTGGACTAGAAAGCAAAGGTTTCTGCATTTGGCTTCTTCTTATGCTCTTGCTCTGTCTCCTGCTAGGAGCCTGCCAGGTGGCTGTGCCAGGTGGCTCCGGGCCCCTGAAATCTTTATGACTCGATGCCTGCAAGTGGAACCACCAGAGAATTAGTCGCAGCCTCTGCCTTCCAACTCCCTGAACAGCGCTCAGCCCAAACGCACTCCACAAAGAGCAGTGCATCCAAATGCAACATTCCTCTTCAGGGACACTCTAGACCTGGAAAGACCAAGGGAGTTGGAAAACAGAACTGAGGACAGGCAGGCACCCTGCCAGGTAGCAGTGATGATCCCCTTGGTGAGGGTGAAGATGCAGGAAAGGGCATTTCAAGGGGAGGCAATAACATTACAGTCAGCATTTACACAAAGCTTTCACCAATCAGCTTATTGCACCAGGGATTTTCATTTGGGTCCCACAACCTCCTGCCGTGTGGAGGAAGACCCAGTGTGAAAAGGAATACTGCATCGGTGACACTTGGTCAGGGAGCAGGAAAAGCAGAAGCAGCTACTACAAGAAAAGCCATGGAGCAGCACAGAACTACAGAATCTCTTAGATATTCTTCCAGACAATCCTAGAGGAGGGTCCTTTCTCTGGACAACACTGAACAAAGCAAGATACAGGCAGGCCAGGGAAGCAGAGGGAAGCCAGCACCACTGCAAGCTGCTTCAAAGCCAGAAAAGGAAAAGTCACCCAACCCTTTTGTGCAAGGAGGAGCTACGTATCCCCTTCGAAGAATGTTCGAACCTCCTTCTCCAGGCAGGTGACTTACAATCCAGCTCCCAGCCCTCTTCCTCAGAACTGATCTCACACCTTGGGGCTTCCTTCTCCCGGCAGAAAAACTGTAGGTGCTGGCTTGGAGAACCAGCCCACTCCATACCCTGCTCTTCCATCATCTCCAGCCTGGTCAGGTGCCTTCTGCCACCCAGGTGGGCAACCTCAGACTGATTGGAGCAACCACTCCTGTCCCCCTGGCAGCCCTGGGACCTCTCTGGCCACAGCCTGCTCTCTGGGGAAGATGCACAGGTTGAATCCTGATCATCTTCGGAGTCATATTCGATGTCTATTTCCAGGCTCCTGGGGCTGGGGCAGTGCGTTGCCATCACAGCAGGTTCTGCCCCCCCTGTTCCCACTGCTCTTGGGGCTTTTTTCCTTAAGGTGCCTTGTCTGGCCCGGCTGTACAAATCCATCCCCTCCTTCCCACCAGCACTGCTGACAACATTCAGCTCCTCCCTGAGACTGGGAGCTCTGTATAACCCACTCCCCATCTGGCCGCAGTTGCTCAGCAGACGACTGCAGTGCTCTGTTAGATCACTCTGTCTCTTCCTGCTTATCTCAGGCCGACTCTGGATCTTCTCTTGGTAATTATTTCCCTTCTTCTTGCTCCAAGAAGGACTTGTCCCACTCCCAGATTTTGGATCATTCTCCTGATAGCACCAGTTCCAGTGTACCTTCTTTTGACTGCAAGCCAGCTGGCCAAAGGCAGGATTTGCATGGTCAGCATCCACTCTGCTCTCCTTAGCACCATGCTCCCCCTGAGGAGTCTGAGCAGACACATCCATGGAGGTATTATTCCCATCTTCCTTTAGAAACGGCTCCTTGCTGTTGGCTGGTTTCTCTGTTCTTCCTGAATGGCAGGTTTGTGTTTCCAAGGAGTCTTGAGGGTCTATCTTTTCTTCTGTAACACCCTTCTCATCCTCGTCTTCATCCTCATCCTCAGTCACTTCAGGGATGCTGAACAACTTCTTGCTGTGGCTCTTCTGAAGCGGGAGCTCCAGGATCCTCTCCAGAATCTCCTCATCGCTGTCAGTATCACAAAGATCCATCTGTACCCAGACCCCGAGAAAAGCCACAGCCAGGACAAGCAAAGGAAAAAAGAGAGGAAATAAACATTAAAACAAGAGGCAAGGTGACCCTGATTCCCTCCCAGCAGAGCAGGATGGAGCTGTGGCTGCAGCAAAGCAAGGGGAGGGGGCAGAGGGAGCAATGGATCTTCTGGCAAAAGCAATCGCATGAACCAGCAATGTGGTGGGAAGCGAGGAAGGCAAATGCATGAAGAGCTCCCTCCCAGCCTCTCCTGCATACACACAGCTACCTGCAGCACCTCTAATCCTGCCACAGGAATGATCCCCCACGGCTTGGCACCCTCAGGGTGGGATGGGGCAGGAGAGGCGCTGTCCCTCCACATCACAGCTGAATGGGCTCTTCTGTTCACAGGGCTCACCCACGGAGCCATGGATCCCCCTTAGCTCTGTCCTCTCCCTGGAGCACAGGGAAAGGCCCTTGGAGATGCTGCTGCCTGGGCCCTTCCCATCTCCTAGCAAAGTACAGCCCTACTGCAGGTTCCTGCCTGCAAATCCAGGAGCCGAGTTCCCACAAAAACAAAGGAAAACCCTTTATCTCAAACAGCCACACAGATATGAGTTTCACTTGCAGATGGGTGAGAGCCTACCAGGTTACAGAAAATTTTGGGGACAAGACTGCTGAATTTTAAAATTTGTTGTGGACCAACTACAGAATTTATGGGTTTATTTCTTATTACATTACCACTAACATAAAAGGCGCATAGTGTCATTTTGGTAGGAAGATACCTTTGGTGGTCTCTTGTTCAACTTCCCTGACAAGTTATATCATTATGTGTTCTAAAGGCACTTACAAAGCATGTGTAGCTATTCATGTTTTAAACTACAGCCATGAGCAGGTCTGTTCAGAAATAATTAATAACTGAACCACTGTGGGGGAGAAACAAAGGCAGTTGCAAGCTGTCTACTGAGTTTCAACCTCTATAGCTGTTTCCAAGCAAAAGTTAGTCTTCAATTATATTTAGAACTGGCTGAAGGGGCCTCCAGGTCTCCAGTTCAGTCTCCTAATTGCAGCAGGACTGTGGCCAACAACAAATCCATGTCTTTCCTTAGATGAGGTTTGAAAACACCTAAGAACGGAGATCCTGAATCCTCTGGGAACCAGTCCCAAGGCTGCACTGCCCTCCTGGGAATGAGGTTTGAACTCATCTCCAACATCATAAACAGCAGCTCATGATTTCTACCTCTTTTAATATATCATCTCCCAGAAACAAGAAGACTTTGGCTCTCATCCTTTTAACCATCACACAAATTGTTATAGGCAGTTACAAAATCTCCCACTCAACTCCTCTAGACCAAAAAACCTCTCAATTTTCTCAAACTCTCCTTACAAAACACATGCTCAAGGCTCCTACCTTGTTAGCACCGATTAGGAATATGGAGAATTCATAAACACAACCAAAAATTAAGTTCAGTAAGACTTCATTTAGCTGTTTGCAAAGTTGTGGCTTCTGCTTTTGAGTTTTAATGTAATAAATGGTTTCAGCAATTAAATAACTTATTTGAGGATAAACATTTTAAAAGCAGCCTCCCTCCACGTTTTCATCCTCTGGATCCTGAAAGAACTGGCTGAGGAGTCTAAGGTAACAGAAAATTTAGTTAAATATGCAGAATCCTAGAAAACAGTCTAATTCCAGTCACATCCCTTTCAATCCATAAGGCAGTAATGGGAGCTCTGTGCCCTAAAGCTTCCTGCCCCTCATGTCCTCTCCCGATTCAGCATTTTGTCACCATCACTCTGTCACTGCCAGCACAGAAAACAATCACTTTATCCAGTCAAGAAGCACCGATTTGTTCAGCTCAACAGGACATGAGCAGGGGTTTTGTGCTTCTTTTCAGAAAAAAACCCAACCAAATAAAAACATTAAGGCAAATAAAAAGACCCAGAAAAAAATCCCAACAACAACAAAGAATGTGTTCTTGATTGCTCTTATTTCCTTCCTTCTCTTTCCAGGAAACTTGTTTTTCTTCCATTTTCTCACAGTCCAATTCCAACAATTGGAAGCCCTTCCAAAACCTCCAGAGGCAGCCCCAGCCTCTCCAGCCACCAGACTCTCCTGGGGCTCCTGATGCGCTGTGCTGCAGGTCCAATTCCTCACCTGGGAAGCAGAAGATCCTTCAGAAGGAGAACAGGAAATTTACTCCAGAGTCACTACATTGTCTGCACCATTTAGTGCTCACCAGCCCCATCCCTGCAGATCAGCAGCCACACAGGGCGCCATCAACTACAGATATCCTTAGGCCACATGAAAAATTACAGAGGGTGCTTTCTTGACATCCAGGTATATTAGATTTTCTGCAAAGCTTTTTAATTCTCCAGTCTCTCACCCTCAGTGCTTTCCCTCATGAACATTCATCCTAACTGCTGTTACCTGCATGGTTACACACCAGTTCCAGGTCATGCAGTTGGAACCACATTCCCACAGGAGCATTCAGACTAGATTTAACTCTTTGAGCATTAATTAAGCTGGTCACTTACAGCTCAGGTCAGACAGGATTTCAACCTTTCCAGCACCTGAACGGCAAAGCCACAACTCTGCTTCTATATGCCATCCCTGGCTACAGAAAACATCAAGGCCTAAGCCAAATAATCACAGAATCAGGGAATATCCTGAGCTGGAAGGGACCCACAAGGACTGAGGCCCACACCTGGCCCTGCACAGGACACCCCAACAATCCCACCCTGTACCTGAGAGCGTTGACTGTTCCCTGTTCACTATCTAAGAACTCAATCAATACCATTGATTTTAACCCTGGATTTCAAACATCACATCACATCACATCACACTGCGTGTTTTTCCAATTAATTAAACCCTGGCTCCATTCATTTAAAAAAACACCCTTCCCTCTCCCAAAGAACTTGTGTTTTTACTACCTTGAGCCAACACTGGGAGTAAAAGCAGAGCAGCAGGACCTCGGGAAAAGCTCAGCCCAGCCCCTCTTCCTGTGAATTGATGGCATGGGATGGCTGCACCAGCACTCCCTGCAAGCAGCACTCAGGACAAGTTACCTTTTCCACATTCTCCTGGGAACATGGCTCTCTCTGGTCCCATTTTTTCTCTTCCAGAGCTTCTGAAGACAGCTCATCTTCTTCCTCCTCTTCTAAAATATCTGAAAGGTCAGAACTCCGGTTGTGCTCAGTGAAAAGGGTCAACGGTCGGTGGCCCGTTTCCAACAGTTTTTCTTCCTGCTGTGGGAAAGCAAAATACATTTTCTCTGTTTCCCCAGACTATTTCAGCAACAAAGGAGCATTTTTCCTTTCTCTGAGCACACAGACAGCTCAGGTGTGGTAGGAAAAGAATTGGGCAGCACCTGAGGGAGTGACTGGTATGTGTGGACACACACAACCGTCAGCCTCACTTCACAGCCTGCAGAACAGCACTGGCCTAAGGCTGGAAAACTCAGGAGGTCAAGTACAGTTCACATCCCCATGGGCACACACATTCAAGCAAGGTTAAACAAACCTCTCTTTTCACTCTGGACATTTCTTTCATCACCTCCTTGCCAGGAGACAACCTCAGGAAGTCCTGGCAGCTGCTCCCACTTCTGTTTCCATCTGGGAAGGTGTCCTGTGTGCCCCCAGCCTGTCTGGGGGAGGACAGAGGCTCTGTGCTCAGGTGCTTCTCTGCCTCTCTCTCTGTGTCAGCACTGGGACCTCTGGGTGCCTCCTCCACAGAGCACACGTGGCAGGTTTCTGTTTGCAGCTTCACCCTGCTGTCAGTTGGGCTTCCCAGCTCTGGTGCTTTGGTTCCTGGTTGCTCCATCTGGGAAACAAACCAACAGTGAAATCAGGGGAAGCGTCTCAGATTACTTATGCACCAAAACGGAGTCACCCCAAACTCTTTGATCCTCTGATGTGTTCTTTGCTGTAGGCCTATCAATATTTTGGCAGGCAACTTGTAGCTGGAAGTATTGGCCAGCCCTGGAACAAACCCCTCCCTATCCTCAGGTTCCAGGAGACACATAGTGTCTGCAGCTCAGCAAAGGCCCACGAGGGTATTGAGAGTACCAAGTTTCAGAGCAGCGAGAAGAGCCCAAGCTATACAGCATGGTCATTTCCTACTGTCACCTGCCACAAGAATGGCCTAGATACCAAGTGGCATGTTGGGTTGAGCTAGAGAACAGGACATTACTCCAGGACTTCCTGGGGTGTGAAGAAAAGGGAAATTAATGAAGAATAATACACACAGAGTACAACAAGCTCCTGATTAGGTCACCTAGTGAGAATTAAATAAAGTCTTCATCTGTTTTCCAACCAGTCAAGAAAGTCCAGTCAAGAAAACCTCTGGGAGATGGAGGAATGGTGCTCCAAAAACAAGAAGGATAAGGCAGCTGGGCCTTCCTCAACCACCTCTTTCTCTTACTTTAACCAAGGGAGCCTCCCTGCATTTTGCAAAAGAGCACAACCTTGTCCTTATGTACTGGGCACACTTTGAACACCCTGAAGGATTAGACCCCAGGTTCATTGAGACATTGCGGTGTCAAGCTTGAAAAGGTTCCCTGGGCTCAGACAAAAGCCAGCCAGGTCCTTACCTCAGGTCTAACCTCACAGCTCAGATTTCCTCCCTGTTTCCCCTTGCTGACAGCCAAGTGAAGAGACACACCTCAAGTGAGAAGGATGATTTGCATCCTGGGAGCACCCAT
The DNA here is from genome assembly GCA_013186435.1 of Turdus rufiventris. Lineage (NCBI taxonomy): Eukaryota > Metazoa > Chordata > Aves > Passeriformes > Turdidae > Turdus > Turdus rufiventris. Next base: position 334,234 of record PYHW01010862.1, read on the forward strand.
TTCACTCCTCTCCACAAAGGAGGCAAAGCAACCACCAGAAGTGTATGCCAGACATCTGAATGTCTGGAGGCAACAGTGCCGGAAACAGGTGAAGTGCAGTAAGAGGCTCACAGAAAAACAAGGAAATCTGGGCTGGAACTGAATCCACCAGCTGACAGATCATTCTCACAGAAGCCTCCTGGCACACCACAAACATCTACAGCTGAGACAAATCCACCAGGACACTCCTCATCCCAGGAAGTGTTCAAGGCCAGGTTAGATGGGGCTTGGAGCAGCTTGGCCTAGTGAAAGGTGTCCCTGTTGTGCACCAGATTATTTTTAATGTGCCTTCAAACCCCAACCATTCCATGATTCTATGAAATGAGGGTAAATTAATCCAGCAGTTGACTCAAGGTACTGCGAGCTGCAAATAACCAGGAGCTGATCATTAAAATTTTGGACTCAACACCTCAGTTCTTCTAGGTACTAAGCTGGCCCTTGGGTTTGAGCCCACCATGCTGCTGTTGCTTCAGCAATTCTCAGAAGTCTTAGCCTCTGAGCCTTCTCAGGGTCACACTGCCATGATTAATAAAGCTGTGTTGAATTTAACAGTTTGAAGCACTCCCATGAATTCTGACGTCAAAAGTCAGAATAGATCCTTTTTTCTGATTAAATACCTCCCACACCAGGAGGGCCCACTTCCCCATGGTCACAGAGCAATCATTCACAATCATTATATGGCTCTCAGACAGCCTCACCTCTGTCCTAAAAGAACTCTGAAAGCACTCACCCATCCTACTGGGAATTCCACTGGGAATTTCACTCACCCACTGGGAACTCCAAATAGCCAGTGTAAGAATAGTTAGCCAGCTCTGCCATCCACTAAGGTGCTCTACCACTGTCTTGTACAGACCCACCAGACTGAAGAAGGTCCCTTTAAGACAGAGAGCACAGCAGACTAAAATGGGAACATCCTTTTAACCTTTTAACTCTGCAAATTCTTCTTTTCCTCACTCTGTTCCTCATCTGCCAGCAAACAGAATCAAGAGGTGAGCTGCATCTTCCAAGTACACAACAGCATCCAAAACTCCCTGACAATTTGCCACAGTTAGATGATGACCAAGAGACAACCCTGTGTCACAGAAAGGTGCTCAGCAGCCTCTTGTCCCACTCCCCAAAAAGGATCTATTGCCCTTCCCTGCACACCTGGCACTGGGCAGGAGATGCAAGCACTTACCTGCACCTCTGTCCCTTCACCTGGCTGTTGCAATCCCAGCTCCTGCAAAGGGCCAGGCTCCATGCCCTGCCCTGGGAGCACTGTGCCAGCCTGCTGGGGAGGCACACTCAGGCATTTCTTGTCTCCCACAGTGTCCGACCCCTGTGGGGAAGAGCCTGGAGCCAAGGAAGCACTAGGGGAGGGGAGCTGCAGCGGGGAAGAGGCTTTCTCTGTCAGGGGCCGTGCTGAGCCAACAGGGATGGAGGAGGGATCAGCCAATTTGGCATCTGAGCTCTCAGCAGGAATTTTCTGTTGGATCAGGAGTGCAGATGTGTGCTGTGGGCTGCGAGCAGGCAGCGAGGCCCTGGTGCTTCCCCGGGGCAGTCTGAAGGGGACAGTGGTGCACACAGGGGAAGTGCAGTGGGAAGATCGCAGCAGGACCGAGGAAATCTGGGCTGGAACTGAATCCACGGACTCCCCGTACTGAGACATCGTCCTCACAGAAACCTCATGGCACACCTGGAACATCTGAAGCTGGGACAAGTCCACCAGGACACTCCCAGCTGTTGGAGAAGTAACTTCTATCACCTGTAAGCGAAAGAACAGGAAAGAATTCTTTATTGAGCACTGCTCAGCACTTCTGAGTAAAACAATTTCCAAACAAAAGTTAAGACAGAACCCAAAGCTCTGGAGAGCAGCAGTGAAGAATTCCCACCCTTCTGCACAGTACCTGGGAAGAATGAACAGTTAAAAAGAAATTTGAGAAACTGAATAGTCTACAAAATACGAATCTATTCACTCCTACTCCAGATTTTAACTCTCCTTGTTTACTAGGCTTTAAAAAGCTTTTCCCTTTTTTAGGCCACTCTTCCAACTACCTTTCCAGACTCCACCTTTTTTTCACCTTTGAAGAGGAAAAAGCATTTCAATGAAAGACAGCAATTATCCAACACAGCATCATTTTGTTTTGCACTGTGCTCTTTCAAACAACATCACGTATGCACAAGACATTTTTAATACAGAATGTCCTTGGATGTTCAGTATCAGTAACAGTACTGAACCCTGAGGTGTTTGTATGTTAAAACCATGGAACGGTTTGGGTTGGAAAACACCTTAAAATACATCTCATTCCAGCCCTGTCACAGGCAGGGACTCCTTCCACTTGGAGCACCCCTGGTTGCTTCAAGCCTTGTCCAACCTGGCCTTGGACACTGCCAGGGCTGGGGCAGCCAAAGCTTCTCTGGACAATCTGTACCACGGGCTCTCCACCCTCACAGGGAACAATTTTTTCCAGCTATCCCATCTACCCTGCCCTCTGGCAGTGGGAAGGCATTCCATGTCCTGTCCCTCTGTTCCTCATCCAAAGTCCCTTCCCAGCTCTCCTGAAGCCCCTTTATGCCCTGGAAGGGGCTCTGAGCTCTCCCTGGAGGCTTGGCTTCTCTTCTCTTTTCCAGGTGAGCACCCTCAGCTCTGCCAGCCTGGCTCCAGAGCAGAGGGGCTCCAGCCTTCAAGCATCTCCATGGCCTCCTCTGGACTCACTCCAGCAGCTCCATATCCCTCTGATGCTGGGGGACCCAGAGCTGGAGGCAGCTCTGCAGGTGGGGTCTCACCTAAGCATGGCAGAGGGGCAGATTTCTCCCCCAACCCTTCTGCCCATGCTGTGGGGATGCCAAGTTCATGCTGGATCACTACACCTCGCTCCTCACAATTGAGAGAGAGCCCCAGATGGTGGCTGTGTACCTGCTCTTGTGCTCTGTCCACACCTTAGGGACTCACTGTTTGCCAAAGGATCAGGCCCAGTGCCTGGGATGAGCAGAGGAGGCTGTTTTACTGCTGGAGGATCCTGCTTCAGGAGCACCTCCAAAACCTGGACAGACGTCTTTTGTGGTGTGCATCCACACAGCCCAAGCCATGACCCTTCTCCAATGTCACTCCTTTCCAGGACTGTCACTGCCTCCTCAGGACACCTTCCTGGGTCTAGCTTTCCATGTCCTAAGGTCTGACATTTCATGCTACCCCTGCAGCAGCCCCAGCCCCTTGCACAGGCAGTACCTTTTGTCCATCCGCGTACACGGCATATCCAGTGACCCGGACCCCGTTGGAAGATCCCTCAGCATCAATGGTAACAGGTAACCAGCTGATAACCAGGATACCTGGAGAGGGACCAGCTTCTACCTGGACATCCAAAGGAGCATCAGGTGTGCCTGTGAGAGACCAAACACAATTTCCTCTTGCTTATCTGGCTACAGCATAAAGCTCAATCCTGGTTAGAATCAAACTCCCAACCAGATTTGATCCTGCAGAACTGAACTACAGGCCAGTCCTGGGAAATGACAGACAGAACCAGGGAAAATAAGATGCTCTTCTTCTGTGAAAGCTTTAATGCACAGAAAACAGAACTTTGCAAAAGTAGCTGAGGCCAAGATACAGCAACCCTTGGAGCAAAGCCATGGCCAAACATCCCCTTCCTGCCCAATCAGCTGCTCCAATGAGCACAGAGGATGCCTTCTCCAGCAAATGAAAGCAAAAGAATAATCAAATTTTAAAATAAAGGAAGAAAAACATTAAGACAAAAGAGTGCAGCACCTCAGGCTTCAGGGACCTAATCAACCTTGCTTCCCTTTGCCCCATGGCTTCCCAGCAAAAAGCCAGCTGAGCACAGCCTCTCCTTGTGCAGAGGCCTGCAGTACCTGCTAGAGGGGTAGTGAAGTGTATCATGGCTGAGTCCTGCTCCTGCCCCTTGGGTGCCTCTTCCCAAGGAGTTTTCATGGGCCGGGCCTCCAGCTTGGCCACATACTGGGTGCTGGGCTGCAGGTTGTGGAAGGTGTACCAATACACGCCTGGCTTGGTCACATCACACTCCTGCCCATTGAGATACACCCCATGGCTGTAGTTGCTGTTGCAGGGAAGCCACGTGACCTCTGCTGATGTGGCCGTGACGCTTATGACTTTGAGCATTGTGGGTGCCATGCCAAAATCCTGCCCCACAAAGAAAGTACAGCGCAGTTTATCAGATTTGCCGTGCTCTGTCACCGTCTGCACGGACACGCGGTAAGCCCTGCGCTGTAAATCCAGCTTTTCTATCACTGCTTTGGTCTGAAGGCCACTTTTCACGTTCTGACGTAGCTCTTCATCCACATAGATGTTGTAACTTTGTATTTCTGGGCATCCAGCTGGCAAAAGAGGTGGCTCCCAGCCTACAACTATGCTTCTGGCAAGCTGCTTGATAAGAGTCAGTCTTCTTGGGTAAGGCACTGATGTGTGACTAACGGGTTCCTCCTGATCTCCTTCTCTGCTGGCCAACGGACTGATGCTACCCTCTTCAATGGAGAGCTCACTCTTATCTCCACTGCTGGTACTTGCACTGACCAAACTTTTCTCCTGGTATGAGCTATGGGTGAGATCATTCAGCTCCGGAGGCAGAAACATCATGAGGTCATCATCTGAAACTCGCTCAACAAAATTGGAGGGGACCAGCCCTCGCCGGCCGTCCATCAGCTCCCCTAAACAAAAAACAGGACACCTGTTACCATTGATCCTGCCATTGAGCCTTGCAGCTCAGCTGTGAGGACTATGGGACAACATCTATGCCAGGGTACAAACTACTCTGCAGTCAGGAGTGGAAAAAACCTCAGAGAGGTTATACCTAGCAATGTTTCCTGATTTCCCAGGGCTTCCCTTTTAGGTCCAAATGGATACAGTGAGGAAACTCTCTGCTCAACACATTTCAGAACCAACTAAGTAAAAAGTTGGGTTGTATGATCAGCTAAAGGCTTTTTCCTTCTTCATTATCCCATTCTTCCTCATCACAGCTCTTTCACTAACTTCTTTAGCCTTCCCGAACTATGCAGATGGATGATTTTACATCTTCTCCCAGCCATACAGATTTGGGATTGGAAGTACTTCCTCAAGAAAGTCCACCTTTCCAGCTCTGTGTATATTCTGGCCTTCCTTTTTGCTCCCTCCTTTCTTAAGTTAACTCCTGTACTAAAGGTGTCCCAAAAAGACTTGTAGGGACAACAGATACACAACACCTGGTCTGCACAGACCCATCAAACCATGGATGAACAGCACATATGGACTGCACTGCCTTCCCCCTTCAAACTCTACCTACAGCAAATCGACCAAAAGCAGGGAAAGCAGAAAAGGTTAGTAAGGAATAACTTTTTTAAACAATAAACAAACAAACAAGTGAAAAGCTCAGGAATAGAAAGAAAGAAAAATGAGGCAGAGCAGTCACAGAGCAAGCAGTGCAACACACATGCATTTGTCTCAGCTCTTGCAAAGCACCTCAGGAAATCAGGAAGCATTATCCCCTAAGCAAGTGGCTCCACAAAGAAACCTCAGCACAAATTTACAACCCACAAATCCTGGTTTCAATTCCATCCACCTCTTAGTCAACCAGGATCATGTTTGCAAAGGCATCAAAATAGGAACACTGTGTGACACCAGCAAGGGTCACAACTGTAGTCTGGGTCCACTGCTGTATCTCCCCTCTGCCAAAAGAGCAGGAAGCAATGGAGCCCATCATCTGCTGCAGTTCCCGGCTCGCTACAGGCACTGGAAGGAGGGAAACAGCCCTTCTGCAGAAGGGGTTGAACATCTTCCTCCCCATGGTGAGGGAGGAACCATATGGGGGTTGAAACCATCAGGGATGAAACCTGGAACTTGCTGAACGTAGCAGCAAAATTTCCACTGAAATCACTAGATAAAGATTTTATAGCTTAGACTTAATTTAATCATACCATAAATAAAGCCATTTCCAATAGGATCTGCTCGTCCTTCTAACAAACTGACTTTGGGCAGAAACCCTTTACCTTGAGGTTTCAAGATTTACTAAATTTCTCTCATTTTCTGGAGAGAGATCAACTCTCCACAGCAGTTCAACCACATTTCATTTTACTAAAACACACCTTCAAAGAAGCCATCTTCATCCATGTCTCCATAGATGTAAATATATTCTCCAGCAGTCAGCGGAAGCTCTGCCTCTGGATTTTCATTAGGTCCATCAAAAGGATTGTAGCTGAAATATTTACAATTGGAAGACTTAATTCACACAGAAACCATCCCAGCAACACATTACAACTGTGATGCTGACAAACTTTCAATTCATTGGGATCACATCCACTTCGGCAAGCAGCAAATTCCACAAAGGTCAAGACTGTAGTTTACATATAAAAATATTTCATAACAGATAATTTCTGAAGAGCACAAGAGATGTCTGGTGACATCCAAAGGAACAGGGATATGAGGATGCTGAAGGGACTAGAACATCTCTCTCAGGACAGGCTGAGAGAGCTGGGCCTATTCAGCCTGGAGAGGAGTCAACAGAATAGAGGATTTTATCAGTACACAGGTATATTTAGTGTGGGTCTCAAGAGGAGGGGGCCACATGCTTTCCACAGCAACAGAAAAAGGGGTGGTGGGCACAAACAAACAGGAAATTCCACCCGAACCTGAGGCAAAACTTCTCTGAGGTTGAGCAAGCTCTGAAAGAGGCTGCACAGAAGAGGTTGTGGTGTCTCTTCCTGCTCTAACTCCACATTTTAAACAGCACTCCAAAAACTTCACCAACAAGAAAATTAGAAATACATTGGTGATATGGCTTGAATGCCAGGCAGTTTTAACCTGTCTACCCAGGAATCCTAGAATTATCAAAAGGTCTCATTCCACAGGAAAATGCCTCATGAAAAACCTTTATCTTTACAAACACCTACTGCCAATTCCTGCTCCTTACCCCTTAAAAGGGATTTCATCATGCCAAAGCAATGTTTACCTCTCTGTGATCTGACTGAGACTTTATGGGCCCAAGACTGACATGAAGACATAGATCACATCTGATGTGCTCACAAGCACAGAATCATCCCCATTCTCTTCCTCCCAGTTCCCAGAGGAAAGGCTGAAGGATAGGTAATACACTGAACTGTAGCGACTTGGGCTTGATCATGATGGCTCAGTCAAGGCTAACAATTATCCAAAAAATCTGGCCTTATTTTTTTTTTTTTTTGCCCATTAAAAATTATCAGAAGCCAGAAGCATTTTGGCCAAAAATTTCAGGAATTCTAAGCTGAAATTTTCTTAATTGTTGGAATAAGATTTCTTGGAGAAAACTTCTTGTACTATTCTGAAAAAAATAGACAATTCAATGAATATGTCAGGTTGAACTAATTTTCAATAGAGAACAATGTTCAAAGTTTCGCACAGTGCTGTTCAATAAACAGCTACTGAGCTTAATGTGCTTTTACTGAGCTAAGCCTGGATTGCACAGGAAGTACCAGGTCTCAAATCATTCCATCACGGAATGGTTTGAGTTGGAAGGGACCATAAAGCTCATCTCATCCCACCCCCCACCATGGGCAGGGATACCTTCCATTATCCCAGGCTGCTCTAAGCCCTGTCCAACCTGGGTGTGGACACTTCCAGGGATCCAGGGGCAGCCACAGTTTCTCTGGGCACCCTGTGCCAGGGTCTCCCCACCCTCACAGGGAAGGATTTCTTCCCAGTATCCCATCTAGCCCTGTCCTGTGGCAGTGGGAAGTCATTCCCTTGTCCTGTCACTCCAGGCCTTTGTCCCAAGTCCCTCTCCAGCTCTCCTGGAGCCCTTCAGGCACGGAAGGAGCACTATGGCCTCCCCAGAGCCTTGTCGTCTTCAAGCTAGACACCCCCAGCTCTCCCAGCGTGAAAATTCCATGGAGAAATATAATAAAAGGTCTATTCTACTATTATCCACTCCTAATAGTGGTGAATCCAAGAGAAGATTATGAAGTAGGGAACTGTGGATAACCTGTGTAACTTCACAGAGCACAGGCAATGACCACTCAGTACCTGTATCGAGCCAAGAACACCTGGAGCTTTGCAGGGCCTTGGCTGCCTGGCTCTGGCATGAGGGAGATGCTGTCAACATCCAGTTCTTCCATTTCACTTGCGGTGTCCACCTAAAAATGTTAAAGATAAGGATCTAAGTACAGGAACACTCAGAGTGTTTGTACATAGCGAACACATCCTCTAAACTCATGGCTGGTGTCAGTCTGGTTCCTGGACTAAGGACCATCTCTAAAGAATGACTTTCTAGTGAAGAGGTAGTAGTAAGAGACAACAGCCCCAAGTTGGAGCTTCAAGGCTTCCAGTCAGACATCAGCAAAAACTCCTTGCCCAGGTGGGTGATACAGCCTTGGGAACAGTTCCCAAGAGCTGGGATGTGAGGAATGGATTTATAAAGGATTCTCAAAGCCGGACTGAAAGCTCACACAGTCTTGTACATCTGTATACAAACTCTGAGATAAGGTGTGCTGACTTAGAAAGGCCAGGGAATAGAGAAGACATTGTTGAGAGGGAGAGATTGAACTAGAAAAAAGTTTCAAATGATGGCCTTGCAAAAATACCAGATATTTTGGAGAATTAGAAGTGTGAAAGATGCATTGTGGCAAGACCACATGGGGTAAAATAATAGGTGATTGGTACTAGAAGTATTAGCACCATTGTGTGGCAAAATAAGCTGAAAAACACTTATAAGGTATTGCAACCAGGAAATAACTTGGCTTCTCAAAGAATGGTGTAGAGCTTCACATCTCTTATGTTTCACCCTTCAATGAGACTGATAATGGAATAAAATCTTTCAAAACTGCTCTCAGTTGCCTCATCTCTGTAGAGCTGGGATTTTCCAACACTAGGGGGATCTCCATTCTGAAGAAGCCATAGCCTGAAATCAGCAAAGCCATGGCTACACTGATTTAGAGCTGGTGACAGTCCCATTGGAGCAGCAGATTGGACTAGAGGCTCTGGAGACCTCTTCCACCCCACATATCCATAATTCAGTGTGTTGATTTCTTGCTGCCTCTACATGGTAGCTGTGCCTGTGGGCAACACAAATGTCAACCTGAACAAAGGAACTCTGTTGAATGTTGGGGTCTTTAATTGCTCCTGTCCTCTCCAACACCTGTATGTTTTCTGTAGGATGTCTGTGTACTTTAGAAAGAGCTTTGATTGGAACTTTTGGTCCTAGCTGGCTCTGCTAACAGCACACACTGAATGAAATGCAAGAGCCAGGGCAGGAAGTCCCCATTCCTGTAACAACCTCTCCCTTTCTAGCCAGCAACTTCCTAAGCTGAAGGCTACACCCTCAAGACATTTGGTGCCTACTGGCAAAGCAATTTTGGGAAATTTCTCTCAGCTGTTTTGATCCTGGTGAAATTCTGGGATTTTATATCCAGTGGCAATGGGCTGTGTAATGCAACCCTTCTTGAGGCAATGCACCCCCTGGTGTTTGTCTGAACTTGTGCCAATGAACCAAATCAAGCTGCCTTTTTTAAGCATACTTCAAGGAAAACATATTTTTGATGAAGACCCACTGCAGGCACCAGAATACAAAGTATTTTTTTTCAACACACGAAGAGCCAGAGCCAATCTCAGGAAGAGTTCAGAGCATCTTTTCAAGGTACTGCACTCATTGTAATGCAATCCTGCCCTGCGTTCTTGAAGAACAAACACCTGTAACACCCAAATGAAGGGGCTTAGCCTGGAATGTTCCCAAAATTATGTGCTGTGGAAGCCAAGCACTCCAGGCATCGGCTCTTTTCAAAGGGTCCCACACTGATCTCTAGAGGCATCTATCTCTCCAGGGAGGCATGGTGGCTTCCAAGCTTTCTCTTGAACTGAAATGCATTTTCCCTGCTATAGAATTGCTAACAGCTCCACACGTGGTCCTCCCCAGATGTGACCTTCACTTTGGCTCTGAACATGGCACTTCCCTGAGCTCTTACACAGTGGGAGGCTCTGCCTGGCACTGATGCTTCTGACACTGGGCACCTCAGCATTTCAGTGGCTTTAGTGCTCAGGAAACCCCAAAAGAGCAAAAGGTGTCCCTCAAGCCACCACACCTGGCTCTGCTCACAGCACTGCTCTGCCCTAAACTGTTCCCTCAAGTGATGCATAGGAGAGAATATCAACCCCTGCTCAAGTGAACCCCACAACACCACAAAAGGACTCTTTGGGAGAAGAAGCAACAACCACTGAGGAGATCTTGGTGACACAAACATGCAAAGCCTATTAGCTCCATCCTTCTTTGCCAAAACTTGGCATCTTCTCATGGTTTATCTTAGTAACTAAAAACACTAGACATGAAGTTTGAGTTCCACACTCACAGCTCAAGGCCAAGAATAGTCTGGACAGTTTCTCCCCATGCTAAAAATTCCAGTTTGTAGCCTTTATGTGTTTTAGTGGCAGTTGAGATGCCACAAGGAAGCTTAGCAAGAGCTATCTCATACGTCCCATCCCACTCCTTCTCCAAGCTCCCTGGCAGTGTTTAACCAGCTGTTTCCTTCATGGAGCACAGCAATATATTCAAATGAGCATTACAGACATAGCATCCAAGGTAATTTTAGTGTTTTCCTACAGTTTTTCTCTGTTTTTCTCTTGTTTATCCCATTTTCTTCAGGTAGCCAGAAGGGAATGAATACAACCTTACTGATGAATGCATGTGACCTTACTGGGGAATGAATGCAACTTTACTGGTGCCCTCAGCAATGCACTTACTCCCTTCTGTCTGGAAAGCACAGGCAGAAGAGGGGACTTCCATACTGACCTCTGGAGTTGGGCAGGATTTTGGGCTGTTCTGCATGGATTCAGATTTTGAAGAGCTGGACTGAGACTCCCCTTTCTTGGATTGTTTCTGAGCACTGGTGGGAGCAGCTGGGGAGCCCATGGTGGTGTCTGGGCCCCGCTGTGATGGCTCCAGCTTCTCATTCTCTTCATTGTGAACCTTCTTTGTGCTCTGATGGGGGAGCAACCCAGGAACAGCTGACTCTGCAATAAAATCAGCTGTCCATTAGTTACAGCCACAGACAGGATACAGGATCAGCAACCAGCATCCCAGGGAGCAGCCCAAGTCTCTACAAACATGCCTTGTTCAACAGACTGGACACCTGAGCTCTCCCTGCCGCAGAAATGCCAAGTTCCCTTTAGAAAATGAACAAAAATGAACCCTATGGACACAGAGATGTCAAACTTTCACTAAACATGTGTATTATCCCCTTAAGCTATTTTCATTTACATAAATATCAACCCATTTGTCAAAGCCCTCTCAGGCATGTCCAGCAATTACCCTTCTCCCAGTGGGGCTGTGGGGCGGAGCTGCACAGAGTAAGGGGCAGCTCCGAAGTCACCAGAGTGGAGGTGAGAAGGTCGATTTTTCCTGTTTGAAGCCGGAATTGTTGGAGTTCTTGAGAGAGGAGGCTGAACTGCTCTGTTTGACTGCGACACTGGTCTTCCAGATCCTTTACCCGGGCCTGCCAGGAGAGAACAAGGTGAGGAATAAACCCCTGTCAAAACACTGAGGTTCCAAACAGGATTTGCCTTTGCTGCATCTTTTCCCAGACTCCAAGGACCTAAAAGATGCTTTTAAATGCCCTGCCTAGGAACAGTCATTGGAAACTGGCAGCTTCACACCTCTACTTATCTTAGAAAAGCTGAAGCTCGTCATTTCTGAGGAAGCTGACTACAAACTCCATTAAGATTTATCCCTAAAATTCTGGGTTTGAACTTCAATATCCTCTCTCAGCCCTGCACAAGACCAGACAAGATAAATCACAGATAAATAAGCCTTAAAAAGATTCAAAAGGCTTTGCATTTTTTTTGAGCATTAAAATCATGACTCCAAAAGGAACTGATCTTCCAATTTTGTCAATCACTCCAGAGGCTCCAGAAAGCTCCCAAAATTTTAACCTGACCTCCCCACCATTCCACACAGGACTGCCAACTGTCCCCCTGGACCTTGGCTCCTCCAGGCACTAGGGAGAGCCGAGGGCACACAAGTCCATGTTGCAGAACTCCCCTTTGATGTGGGAAGCCCACAGACTTTCCCCCTGGTTCTACAGGGATGATTTACTCCAGGCAAATGCATGCTGAGGACAAGAAAGCTACACCTCAGCAAGATGAGGTACCAAGGAGCCTGGGAAACACTATGGAGAGGGAAGGACACATTCCTGCTAGAGAACCATTTGTATTTTCCCATATTCTCTTTTTACCATCTCTAGAACTTCCTCTGACACAACACTGCTGATTCCTGACTGTCTTTACACATCCTCACATTCCCCCAGGTATCAGATCAATTCCCAGGTGACTGCACCTGCTCCCTTCCCTCCTCTCACTGTTTCTTGTAGGTAAGATGCACCAAAACAGATGACTGCACAGCACTCTTTTCAAAATTTTCCATTCTACAAAACTTATTTGAAGTTTTTTCTCCATTCACTGAAAAAATAAACAACGCCTTGAAATAATATGCGAGACAGAAAGTCTGAGTTTTTAAGCAGCTCTAAAAATAACATTTCTGACCTGGAGAAAGCTCTCTCTGTGGTCTGAGAGTAACACAAAACCTTTGTAGCTACTTCCTAAGGATTTGGGGGGGGTTCATGTATTTTTATTTGACTGTGACATACCTGTTTTAGGCATTTCAGTTTATTAGCTGTTACCTCCACAAGTCCAAAGGTACTCTCATGCTTTAAGGAAAGCCTGGTGAAGTCTCTCAAGTTTGGCAAGAACTGTCTCTGAATTGAATTCAGATGCCAGGACTAACTTCCAGAAGCGTCTGTGTTATCCACTTGCTCAGAGTCAACTCCTTGTTTACTAAGTCACAGCGCACAGGACTCCTCTGCCATTATGAGTGTTTGAATTTACTTACAGTTTGGATTTTTCACATAGAGACTCCTTCCTTACAACATTACATCTTAACAGAGAAAAGAAACCCTCCATAGTTACAACAGTTGCACTGGAACAAAGGAGGACTTCCTCAAGTCCAATATCCATCCCTGATCCCACCTTGGGACGGAGCCTACAATAGACAAGTACAGAATGACTGCAGGACCAGAGGAGGATTTCCTGTCTTCTCTGGAGACATGAGCCAGCAGGTGCATCTGGATATTGTGTTTAATAGCATCATAATAGTATAGCTCATCCTGTAAATTTATAAACTACAGTTTAAATCCATTTACACTGGCGGCCAAGCCAATAGCCCGGATAATTCACAATTTAATTCTAAAACACCTAATTAGTGAGGTGTCTTTTCAGTCTGCTATTCCAAACATACAAGCATGCCTTAAGTACTACTGCCATATCATACACAAGGTGTACTTCTAGCAGCTATTTGCAGGGGACCACAGACAGCTGGGAAGCAGCAGGTTTCCAGGGCAGTGTTAGGATGCAGGAGGATAAGGAAGAGGAGGCCCAAGGATGTGGCCAGAAGGTTCAGGGAACCAGCAGGAATCAAGCTCCAGACACAGAGAAGACTTCTATGTCTGTGCCCAACTCAAAATGGGGAGAAAGAGGAGTCTCTCACAACAGAGACTGGACTTCCAGAAGAGGCTGCAAGAGCAGGAGCAGAGCTTAGTAGGGTCAGTTTAACCACCAGTTCAGGAACTGTTTCTCCACACCCAACCATCACCAGCTCAGCCCCATCCTCTAAGCCACTCTCATTCTTGGCTGGTCTATTCAACTTCTCCAGTTCATGCTCTCCTTTCAGATGTCCTTTATTCTCTTTCTCCATATCTACTGCTACACAGTTTTGAGATCAGAGAAACCCCATTTTTCTAGAAGGGAATTCTACAGGTGTGCAGTCCAAGCTCTTGATAAAACCAGTGCTGATGTCAAAAGAATTAAAAGAACATCCATAACTCCACATCAATGTGGTTGCAGCTTCTACAGGATGTGAGCCAATAAAGTTCTTTCCTTGAGAGTTCCCACCACTCTACTGCCTCTTTGATCAACTTGGGGCTGAGATTTTTTTTTTAATTCCCTACCTCCAACCTGGCACCTCCTATACCAGAAGGGAATTCTGAGCCCACCACCAGGAATGTTTAGTCCCTGCTCTGTCTTCTCCATGTGCCTTTGCACAGTCAGTGTCACCTGCATTTTATATCCTCATTCTTCCTGAGATATCTGCCAGATTGGAAGGTTCTAAAGAAGTTTTCTGTAAGCTACAAACCTCAGCACTTCTATACCAGCCTTCTTTCCAAACCTCCTACGAAAAGGCCAGCTAACACAGCTCTCAGGCTGGAACATCATTAGTTACCACCTCTTCTGGGAAAACTATTATCCACAACCTCTGCTTCCCATCTTCCACCCAAATACAAAGCCAGCAGGACCTGTCTTCTTCTCCACAACACTCATTTGCAATGGTGTCACCACTGCCTTTGGGCTTTGAAGGAAACACTTCACTCTTGGACTGCAAAGACACTTAAATGTGGAGAAGGAGCACAGCTGAACCATTCTAAAAATCTGCAAGTGCCAAAAAAACTAAGTTCCTAATTCTAATTGGTCAAGAAAGCAAGGCACTTAAAGGGAAAAGCAGTTGCTCCATTATAGTGAGAGCTCTTTTAATTACATTTATTTCTTGGCAGCAACACTCTTGCAATCTTTTCCAGAGTATAGTTAAAACAAGAATATGAAGTAACTGTCAAAGTCAGAACAGAGGGAAACATGTCCTGTTTGACAGCATTAGAGCAGTACCTGCATGCAATCCAAAGTACTCTGGGAGCAAGAAGAAAAGCAAAAAGAGATATCAAACCACATCAGGAGTTATACTACAACACTCTGCCAAAGATAACCCAACCCTCAGTCTGAATTAAATTACTTTCTCACCAAGTTACAGTGTCTGCCTTGTTCCATACTGAGATTCTCACCTCATTCCCAGAAGCATCTGCTTGCCAAACAAAAGGCTAAATCCTACACACCACTGCATGAATAAGATAACCAGGCACTTTTTGATGGCCTCCAAATCATGGTGTGCTTCAAGATAAAGGACAATATGCTTAGCGGCTGCTAAATTTCAAGCCCTGTTTTCCCAGCACACTGCACCCATTCAAAAATTAATGGAATGGACATTTTGTGCCGAGACCTTTCCCCAGGTCTGAGATCATAGAGTTCTGGGAATCAAAACACAGCTCAGAACCTGGCTGTGACAGGATCTTAAGCAGCTGACAGCCTGCTCAGTCCTGCATCCTGCTCCTGAGTCAGGGGAAACATGCAAAGTTGAGCTTCGATCCCCTCATTTCCCAACAAAACTGGATTACTGGAAGGAGGCTGTCTCCTTTTGTATCTGTGCAGTACCAAAGTCAGTTCAAATCTTACTCTCCTCATCCCTGTCACTGCCTTATCTCAGAACTACAGAACTGAGGCTGAAGGAGATCACCTGGAGCACTGGGATCACCTGATCCAAGCCCTCAGCTCAGACCAGGATTGGCTGCCAAGAGCTCTGAACATCTCCAAGGAGAGAGACTCCACTTATGACAATCATGGGACAGAACTCTTCAAACAGGAAAATGGACTAAAGTCATTCTTCATTAATATCACATCAAAAAGCAATTCAAGCACATGTAAAAAAGACAATACACAGATACACAGCACAGGCATTGCAAACCCTCTAATAATGGCATACACTGATGTTCTGGAATGAGTTAAGTACAGTAATTCCACGACTATAAGGCGCACCCTTTTGACTAAAATTTTGGTCCGAACCCGGAAGTGCGCCTTGTAATCCGGTGCGCCTTATATATGGACAAAGTTGGGAAATTTTCCAACTTGGAAGAGCGAGCCGTGAGCCATGGCAGCCCCGAGCCGAGCCCACCCAGCCCTGAGTGGGAGCGGGGCCAGGGCCGCCTGGCCCCAGCAGTAGCCCTGAGCGGGGCCGCCCCCTGTGGCAGCCCTGAGCAGTGCCCAGCCTGCCTGGTCCCCAGCTGAGCCAGTAAACCCTGCGATTCCGCGATTCCATTACTAATTCATTACTTTGTTGTGCACAGATCCTGGCTGCACAAAAAAAGATTGCTGGTGCACCTTATAGAGGGACAAAGTTGGGAAATTTGCCAACCCAGAAGTGCGCCTTATACTCCAGTGCACCTTACACTCGTGAAATTATTGTAACTTAAATGATTAGTGCTCTGCATTAAACTGGCTTTTTATGACAGTTCCTCTTTCTTTGTTCTACTTTATAAAATACAGGGCAAGGTTGAATCAGGCTCTAACAAACCTGGCCTAGTGGAACGTGTCCCTGCCTATAGCAGGAGGTGAAACTAGATGGACTTTAAGGTCCCTTCCAACCCAAATCATTCGATGATTCTGTGATCTCTGTACCAGTAACATGAAAGCAAGAATATTTAACTGATAAGGCCCTTGCAGAAGAACATTACCCTCAAACACAGAACAAGAGCACTGTCTCTCTCTTTCTTCCTTTGCACAGGGAGATGTCTAGTTACAACCTAAGTAGCTTCTCCAACACTTCATTGAGTTAGTTCAGAAAATGTTTGGCAAACATCACAGAAACATCAAATCCCAGAATGGTTTGGACTGGAAGGGACCTTAAAGCTTATCTTGTTCCATGGGCAGGGACACTTTTCACTAGACCAGGCTGCTCCAATGGTCCTGAAACAGAAACACAGCAACCTTTCCTCCCCATAAAGGCTGTTCAGAATCCAGTTAAACACCAGCTGATGTAGAGCAGCACCTGTATCAGCTGATCCCATCTGTGCAGCCAAACACAGAGGTCCCCACAGGGATGGGGCAAGGGCACAAGACATAATGTCACATCTCCCAATACTCACCCAGTCTGCAACATTTCTATCCTGTTCAGCAGGAGCCCAGCACCCTTGGGCTCTACAGCTCAGCACTGGCCAGGCCCCATCCAAATTTAATGTTATTTGCATTCATGGAGCAATCTCCATCATAAAGGACACTTCCCATCTGCATCAACAGTCCTGGGCTCCCAAGACCCACAGAGCTGCACAGCAGTAGGCACAGGGAGCTCACTCATGACAGCCCTGACTATCAACACTGGAGACAGGAATATGGCCCCAAGAGACCTCACTGTTTGGGGGTACAGTAAGACCTGCTCATCTTAGATGTTTCAGTGCTCAGAAAACACTGAGAGAGCAGAAGATCCTCCTCTTACTACCACACCCAACTCTCTGGCAGTCACTAAATTGCCACATCAAGTTCCAGGGTTTGGTGCTGTGTCTTTGCAGCTCCAGGAATCCAGTGTTTTCTCCACAGTCACCCTGACAGACACTCAGGTGATGCCAACCAACCCCAAAGCAGTGCACAGCACATCTGCCAGCTTGCACCCATACACCGTCAGCCACAAGCCAAGAACATTCTCTGTGTGCATGTCAGAGCAAATGGGACAAGGAAAATACCTCAAGCTTTACCACTCTCCTTATGCTCAGGTTTTCTTATTTTTATCTTAATTTTTTTTCTTATTTCTCCCTAATAAAACAAATAGAGCATACATACACAAGAGAAATTTAAAATCCCATAGACACAAGTATTCTCCTTTCACATGATTCTGAAAAATGGAACAGGCAGATCCGAGTTTAATTACTAAATGCACCCCAAAAAGCATTTTTAGGTATGATCTGAATGAAGGATTGAGCAGGCCAGCATATAATTTCCCAAATTTTGACCCAAATACTATCTTCACTGCAGTAATATGTTACATTTGATGAAGGCACTACAACATTTTGCACAAAAATCAATAAAACCCAAGGCATCCAAACTGGTACTACAAACAAAAAGATACAAAATCTGCAGTAATCCCTCCTGTTTCTTTCTGTCTTACCTCCAGAAGCTGTACTGCTCCCTCATGTTCCCTTCTTGCCTCTGCCTGCGCCTAAGGAAAAATAAGGAAGAGAGGAAATCAGAAAGCAGCCAACCTGAGTTCACTTCTACTGCCATTCTACCTTGGTAGTCCATTGTAGACTGGAGCATGGGTCTGATGAGGAACAGCTGAGGGAGCTGCAAAAGTCCCTGGCACAGACTGCTCAGCACAGTGGTCAAGTCACCACCTCTGGGGCAGTTTAACAGCTGTGTAAGATGTGGTTCTTGGGGACATGGGTCAGTGGTGGTTTTGCAGTACTGGGGAAACGGATGGACTCGATCTTGAAGGGCTTTTCCAACCTTCATGATTCCATGATTTTATGATTTAAACCACTGTACAGTCTGGAGACATCTCTGGGCTCTGGACATACAGCAGTGAGAGGTCAGAGCTGACATTCACAAGCAAAGCCTTCACTTTGCTCAAGTACCAGAGTTCACCTGGACTCAGGTACTCTTAACCTATAAACTCACATTTAACTAGTCCATGCACACCTCCAAAGGAAACAAGGTGCAGGAGTCTATTCAGAGAGCAAAACACCTTCTTGCCACACCCCACGTACCTGCTGCAACCGCCGGACCTCCTCCTGCTTCTCCTGCAGGACTAGCAGTGCTTCCTTGTGCTCCACTTCCAGCTGCTGCCTCCGCTCAGCCACATTTCTCATGTGCTGCAGGACAAGGCACGCACAGATGAGGGGTCACACTACTGAAACCCTGTCCTGTGTTCTACCAATGCCACAAAGCTAAACCAGGGTCTGTGTTTCATGTCATCACTGCACAAAGTAAGAAATTCCCATAACAAGGCAGAGCAATACTGTTACAGAAAATCCTCAAACCAGTGATGGTCACCTAATTTCCCACCCAAATGCCTGAAGCATCCTTTCCAAAGCACCTCTGTCCACTTTGGAAAGCCATGTTCCAGGATCCTGCAGAAGCAGAATTCCAGTGGAAGCACAGAAACAAAAGAATGGCCAAAAAAGGCAAACAGATAACCAGTATTATTCAAAGGCATTCAAAGGTAGGTGTTTGGACAGTCCTTCCAGCCATGTGGATTCTACTGACCTTCAGCACCTGCTCTAGATTCTCCAGCTTGGTTTGGAGTCCTTGATTCGTCTGAATTACTGAATCCCGTTCCTTAGTCACTAAAACAACCTGCAGTTTCAGGTCAGCATTCTCAGATTCAACCTGTAGAGAAAAGATTTTCAGTGAGGACAAGCAGCCATAGGTGTTCCTTGTAAAAAAAACCAACAGAGAGCAGTTTATTTCTGTGCTTTCTGCTGGCAATGATACCAAAATCAGGAACCTCTTCTCCCTCAGGTTTTCACTTAAAACAAATAAATGAGCATTTCTATCAGGCCTCAATGTGTAACACTTGGTTTGCACACTGCTTCTCTCCCTAGATTCATCTCCCCTCCCCTTTTGCAAGGACGAAGAGACTGGGATAGGAACAGGCACCATACTGAAGAGAGAAAAAAACAAGCACAAGGTCTGTAAACATTTTTAATCCTACACAGTAGGATTAAACACAGAGAAAAGGACAGAAAATTCAGCAGCCTGCCGAAATCATATTTGCCTCCTCCACTCGCCACAAGGAATTTCTGGTTCCAGGGCACACTATGGCTTGATAACTACCAAAAACACAAGCAAAGACAAACACTTCCACTCACAGTTAACTACGCAGCTATCAAATATGTAGGAAGCCTTATGCATGGTGGCAAATTGATACATGGGACTGACAAATTACAGTAATTCCACGACTATAAGGAGCACCCTTTTGACTAAAATTTTGGCCCGAACCTGGAAGTGCGCCTTATAGTCCAGCGCGCCTTATATATGAACAAAGTTGTGAAATTTTCCAACGTGGAAGTGCAAGCTGCGAAGGAGGGTGGTGCCACCCAGCTGGAGAGGCGAGGGGGGGGCTGGGAGCCCCTGGCCCCGGCCTGGCTGGAGCGGCCAGCCTGGTAGGAACGGCGCGTGGGGAGGGAGGCGGGCAGCCCCGGCCGCCGCTCGTGGCCGCGCCATGGCAGCCCTGAGACGCCCCAGACCGCTGGCAGCCCCTGTTACTAATTCGTTACTTCGTTGAGCACGGTGCAGATCCTTGCTGAAAAAAAAAAAAAAAAAGCGCGCCTTATAGTCTGGTGCGCCTTATATAATGTACAATGTTGCTAAATATGCTGACTCCCAGAGGTGCGCCTTATAATCCGGTGCGCCTTATAGTCGTGAAATTACTGTACTTTCTAACTCCTGTGCATTATTCTCTGTCCAGAGAAGCAGTTGGGAACAGAAGATCAGCATACAACCGTTACTGAGCTGGAAACTTGAGAACAGCATGTTCCTCTCAGCAGAGCTTTGCAGAAGCCAATGATGCCAGATATTGCTTTTACCTGTCCTGCCCACCCAGCCTTCTCATTCAGCTGCAAGTTCTCTTCGGCCAGCCGTGCATTTTCATTCTGCACCTCCTGTAGCTGGATCTCCTGCCCAGAAAGAGGAGGAATTACACTAAGGTCCTTTGTCTAACTCCCCTAGATTATCCTGCAGAGCAGCTGCACTGCTCCTGTTTCCTGACAGTGAAGGATGCTGGTGGGATGCTGCTTAATGGCAAGGAAGCAACAGTGAGCAGCACTGCTCCAACAGAACCCTGACGATGAGGTTGGACCTGGATGACCTTTAAGGTCTCTTCCAACCCAAACCAATCTGTGATCTCTTGAGCAAGCAAAGCAGAAACAGAAGGGAGAAACCTAGATGTTCTGCTATGAGCTGCAAAACGTCCATGGAATTAAACAGGATTTCAGCCAACAAGAAGCACAAGAAAATGGCAGTGGGATGGTGGTATTACCATTTCAATACCTGTCTGGAGTGCCTGTGAAAATGGTTAAGTATTTCCCCAAATTAGCAAATGCCATGGAATTTCATCCAGTGATTTGTGTAGCTGTATTCACACCACAGCTAGCTGAAAGATAAGAAGACTAAGAAACAATCCCAGCCTTAAGGGCTGGTGCCCCAAATTTGTGATACTGTTCAAATAAACAGAAACACTGCTGATTCCTTCTTAAGATGAACTGAAGAGAATCCAAGAGAGGCACACAACAACTCAGCTCCTCTTCTCCCATTATGTTTGTAACAGTAGGCAACAAGAACACTTACTAGTTCTTTGCATCGTTTATGCTTTTTCCTCACTTCATGCTCGAGGTTTTCACATTTTTTGCGCTTTTTCTTGAGTTCAACTTCCTGCAGGAAACAAGCAGAAGTAGATCAGCAAGGCCACACTTACAATGCACATCAAATTCAAGCCCAGCCTCTCAGACCCAGTGTTGCATTAGTTATTTTTTATTTTCTTATGAAAATCTCTTTGTGACAAAGTTGAACAATGTAGAAACCAAGGGAGATTTTTCTGAAAGTTAGGAAAATAAAAAAAAATAAAACAACTATTCCTCTCTTCCCCAAGCCTTCAGTCTGGAAACAGTTCTGCTTCCACATTCATGGACTGTTCCTACTTAGAGAGGACAAGGTGTGGGGGACAAAACAACAGAGCTGTATAAAATTTTCATCTTTAAACACCAGCTGTGCTATTTTAGCTTCTATTCTAATTCCAGTGACAACTAACAGAGCGCAGACATCCTCTTGATCTCACTACTCACCAGCCCTCAGATCGACAGGAGCTGCTAAACCTCCCTGTGCACTGTCTTAATTGCTGGATTAATTTACAAGGGATATAGTCCTCATCCACATCCGTCCCCAGTTGAAGTAAGTCTAAACCAACCACAGCACTGAACCTACTGGCATGTTTCCCTCTCATTTGAGTGTGACATATTCCCCTGACAGCCCAGCACCTGTAGCTGCTGCCCAGCAACACTCTGCATGCAGATGGCCTGGGTTTTTCTACGGATACCCCAGGCTTCCCACTTTTGCAGAGCAACTGCACGTAAAAACACTTCAGTCCCCAAAATCTCTACCTGGATTGCACATGTGAAGCCCCCAACAAAAATAAGAAAGTAGCACATTCCTTCCCCCAGACCAGGTTCACAGCTCACCAGCTGCTGTATCTGTTTGCTGGTCTCCTGATTTGTTACTGGATTTTTGGGAGGAAAATTTTCATGTTCTTCAGAGGCAGGTCCCAGTGGTTGTACACCTGGTTCCACCTGAAAGCAGAAGAGATGCCAGAGAGCTCAGGGACATCCTGAGACTATAGAACATGCTAAGGGAAAAGGGACTTTCTTGGCAGTACCACCTAGGAGAGCAGTGCTCCACAGGGAACTTCTGATCGCTGAGCTGCATCATTTGACAGGGAGAAAGCCGGACACCTCACCAGGGATCTGTGGTGGGAATCTCCTGGAACCCACTGCCAACCAGCCCAGCTTGACTGAAGCACCTTCGAGGAACAGTGGGCTCCTGGAAGCTCTCAGATCCAAGCTCCCATTTGTGCCTCACCTAATGACTCAATGAGAGGCAGCAGCAACACCTTTCATAGCCCTCCCCAAGGTGACACAGAGAGGAAAAGGCAGAACACAGCTCACAAAGGGCAGAAATAAATGAAGATATAAGAATCTAAGGGCAGGGAAGAGCAGACAAACACTACTAAAAAATGCAGGATCTCACCTCTGCAGGTAGCTGGGAAGGGCTGAAATGGCACCAGTGCCACTGGCACCATGCCACCAAACCACTTGAAAGGAGACACTTTCTGTACACATTTGTAAACAAGTTTCTAACAAAATGCCTTTTCATTTGGGTCACAAACAAACAATCCTCTGACTTTTTGCTCTCAGCTGATACTTGACATTGTCTGCCCAGAATAAGCCCTGACAGCAGGGCAAGGACTGAGACACACAGAAGAAAAAGGGCCTTGATATGGTTTTGAACATTAGCTTTAAAGCTATTTTTGATTAACAGATTTTAGGGACAGATCTTAAGGATCATCAAAGCAAACTTGTACCATGAGGAAGCAGCAGGACTTTATGATCCCATCTCAGTCTTAGTCTTCAGGTGACTTCTCCTCATTTCAGTCTGAACACCTTCCATGCTGAGGGATCCATGGGATGAGATCTGAGCTCCCTGTATAGCCAGTCATTAGGGCAGTGTCTAAGCACTACACCTAGGATGTGATTTTTAACCTATTTTATAAAAGACATAGATTTTATCTACATCTATACTCATGGTTCTTCTACTGAAAGCCTGAGAGCTCCAAAAGCTCACACTAAAGCCCAAGGATTTTTCATTTTTTCCTAAAAGAAAATTCTGAAATCACCTCCCATGTGAACCTGTTCCCTATCATCCATGAAATAAGGTTCACTGCAGAGTCCAACCAACAGCCTGAGCATTGATCAGCACGTGGAAATTTTGGGATCCTCCACCCAACCCACAGCACCTCAAGGGTCCCAGTAGTGCTTGGAAGCTTTCAGGTCTGCTGTGAAACCCATATTTAACTTTGTAAATGTTTCTGAGACTTTTTTGTTTTTCAGTCACCTTGTTCATACTAAGTTTCAAACTGGTATTTCAGAGAATCCCAGAATCACTGAGTTTGGAAAAGACCTCCAAGCCCATCCAGTCCAAGCTGTGCCTGATCCCCACCTTGTCCCCAGCCCAGAGCACTGAGTGCCATGTCCAGGCCTTCTTTGGGCACCTCCAGGGATGGGGTCTCCAAACTTCCCTGGGCAGCCCCTTCTAGTGCCTGACCACCCTTTCCATGGGGAAATTTCTGCTGATGTCCACCCTGAGCCTCCCCTGGCCCAGCCTGAGGCCGTTCCCTCTCCTCCTGTCCCTGTTCCCTGGGAGTAGAGCCCAACCCCCTCCTGTCAGGGACTTGTGCAGAGCCACAAGGTCCCTCCTGAGCCTCCTTTTCTCCAGGCTGAGCCCCTTTCCCAGCTCCCTCAGCCCCTCTTGGAGCTCCAGCCCAAGATGCTTCATGGTACAGGGTTCAGCCAAGGGACTGGCAACAGCTCCCTCCCTTCACTAGTGCTGTCAGATTTAGCCTTGCTGACTTACTTGTCAGCCAGAAAATCTTCTAAGTGAGGATAGACTCTTCTGAGTCAAAGAAACAAAGTACATGCATGAGAAAAACCATCTTGCCTGACAGAAACTGCAGGATGACCTGGAAATCAAGGTATGGAAGGGTCATTCAAGGAACGTAAGGGCATGGCAGAGGGAAAAACAAAATATCTGTGCATCCCTCTTCATCATAGTAGAATTTGGGTGGGGGGGGAGGGAACGGGGGCTGAAATTTCAAACTACGAAGAATAAACCTGAGAACCTCTCTGAAACTGAACTGTCTATAAGAACTGGAAGCCAAGAAAATCAACAGTAACAAACCACCAAGATTGTGTAATATTCACCCCAAGGCTCAAAACCCTCTTTGGGATTAACTGAATCCCTCATTTCAGCAGGAACTGAATCAATACATGCAGCAAGTCACTTCTCCAACACTGCCTTAACACAAAATACCTGGAAGATGACAAATGCCATGCTTTAAGAATATTCCAGCGTTTTAAGCATATTCCACTAGACACCTATGGAAAGACTAGTACATCTGACACCAGTTCTGGGCAAACTGATAGAAATTGCACAAAAAGCAAATAATTTTTAAAAACCCCAAAAAAATGATATTGCATCAGGGGAAACACATTCACAGATCTATAAAGAATTTTTTAAAGATGTCATCAAGTAAGTGGGTGAGGGAGACCCAGTAAGAACCTGCTTGAGCACTCAGGACACATTCAGCTGCAGTCCTTTAACAGGTGTCTGCAGGCACTGAGCCACCACAGGGTGAGGGGAGCATTTTCTCTTGGGCAAATAAATATTCAGTAAACATGAGAGGGCTGGAAAAGAGTGAACACAGACTCTGCTCTGCAAGTACTGATATAGCAGAGACAAACAGTGATGAGGGCCTTGTGACACTGAGTGACCACAGAGACTAACGATGGTTTAATAAAGAGTGCTTAGACAAAAAGGTATAGAGGTCTTTTGGGAAAAGGAGAGAAAACTTCACTATGCTGTCTTATAAATCAATGCCACAGCATCCAGGATGCTGCTGCACCCTGCTTCCCCAACACAAAACTGACAGAGAAAACACACAAATGAGAGAGACAAAGATGATGAACACTGAATAATGGAAGAGGGTGGAAAGAAAGAAAGGAAGGAAGGAAAGGAAGGAAGGAAAGAAAGAAAGAAAGGAAAAGGAAGGAAAGAAAGGAAAAGGAAGGAAAGAAATAAAGGAAAAGGAAGGAAAGGAAAAAAAAAGAGAGAACAAAACATACACAAAACTAACAAGAAAAAAGGCTGAAGGAGAGGGGTTTATAAATCCAGGAGTGACTTGGAGTAGACACGCAAGGAATTAATAGAATATTCAATGCATCCGCTGTAAGAGCCGGCGGGCAATAAACGAGAGCAGCTGGCAGGGAGGTGAGGGGAAGATGCGCAGGCAGATCTCCCACCAGAGGATGTGAGATTCTATCACACTGAGAATAAGGAAAAATCCGGCAGAGCCCGGAGGAACCAAATCGGATCGGAGCCCCCTGACCCGCCGGCCCGGGGACTGCGGGGCACAGAGGCAGCCGCGGCTCGGCCCCGCGGAGGCCCCGGCCCGACCGGCGGCTCTCGGCGAACCCGCTCCCCAGCGGGGCCTCGGGGCCGCCCGGCGCAGCCCGGCCTTACCTGGCAGCGGCACGGCACGGCACGGCACGGCACGGCACGGCACGGCACGGCACGGCACGGCACGGCACGGCACGGCCCCGTCCGAAGCCCCACGGCACCCCCGGCCCAGCCCGGCCCAGCGCAGCCGCAGCAAGGCCTGGCCCGGCCTTACCTGGCGGCTGCGCGGCCGCGGCGGGGGCGGCGCCCTGAGGCGGCCCCGGATCTGCCCCCCCCCGTCCCCGGGCTGAAGCACTGCGGGCGGAGGGACTGGAGGGGTTCGGCGGCACTGAGCGAGGGCAGATCCTGCGCCTTTGCTCTGGTGACACCCTCTGGAGCTGCCTCCAGGCTGGGGGGCCCCGATGCTGGACCGAGTCCAGAGGAGGGCCCGGAGCTACTCCAGGGCTGGAGCCCCTCTGCTCTGCAGTCAGGCTGGGAGAGCTGGGAATGCTCATCTGGAGAGAAGGCTCCAGGGAGAGCTCAGAGCCCCTTCTAAGGCATAAAGGGACTCCAGGAGAGCTAGAGAGGGACTGGGGACAAGGCATGGAGGTACAGGACACACAGGGAATGGCTTCCCACTGCCAGAGGGCAAGGATGGATGGGATGGATATTGGGAAGAAATTCCTGGCTGTGAGGGTGGGCAGGCCCTGGCACAGGGTGCCCAGAGAAGCTGTGGCTACTCCTGGATCCCTGGAAGTGTCCACGCCCAGGTTGGACAGGGCTTAGAGCAGCCTGGGATAATGGAAGGTATCCCTGCCCATGGCAGGGAGTGGGATGAGATGCACTTTTAAGATCCCTCCAATCCAAACCATTCCATGATGCTATAAAGAAGAAACCTTACCTGGTTTCCTAGGCAGAAAAATACAGCACAGGAGCCCTGTGCTAGGGAAAAGGAGCAGGAGTGGGGTCCTGGCATGGTTCAGTGTCCCTATGCTGGTGTGGGCTGCCAGCAGCATCCATGTCCCTCCCCACCCTGAGACTTGGTGCTGGAATCCATCTCTGTGGAAACCAGCACTGTGTCTATTTGCAGTGGATGTGAACCAAAGCCCTCACCTCCAAGTGAAGTTCCCTAAAAACAGCAATTAACTGAGAAATTAAATACCCAAACTTTCTGATCACTGACCCACTTGTCTCACCTCCCTGCAAGCTCTCCCTCCCAGTGCCGGGTCTCCCAAGGTCTCCTTC
This sequence comes from Turdus rufiventris, assembly GCA_013186435.1. Classification (NCBI taxonomy): domain Eukaryota; kingdom Metazoa; phylum Chordata; class Aves; order Passeriformes; family Turdidae; genus Turdus; species Turdus rufiventris. The sequence continues at coordinate 360,866 of PYHW01010862.1, forward strand.
ATTCGAGGTGCACCTTTGAGGCAGGAATTTGTCGGTCCCAGACGTGCAGCAGCATTGGGTATGGCACTGCCTGAGCTCATTTTGGAGGAACGCAGACATTCCTTGAAATTCTTGAGCGCAATCTGCCTCTGGAGCCGCAGCACCTCTTGCTGGGATTCCCGCATCAGGCGGTCAAACTCGATGATGTTCAGGCAGCGAGGGTCATCCTGTGGGAAACCAACCATGGCACCATGGCACTGACAGGCTCCAAAAGGTGAAACATGTCATGTTTAACATGCAAACTCCCAAAGAGGAGGGGCTGGGAAAACCCAGGCAGTGTGGCACACATGCATGGCTGATTCCTGGGTCTCCAAAGCCTCAGAACTCACTTTACATCCTTGATGCAAATACATTATTCCTCATGAAGATAAAACCCAGCCTGTAATGCTCGTGCAGCTCTCCCAGGGCTTTTCCAAGCATGGGCCATCTCAGCATACGCCAGCAGAGAGCGTGGCAGGATAATGTCATTTCACAGCCCAGCCAAACCAGAGCTCTCGCTGCTTTCTTTACTCCTTGGTATGGGTGCTGACAAGCACTGGGCTTTGAGAGGTTGCAGGAATGAATAACATCTGGGATTTGGTCAGTTCTTCCTCAGGATAATATTTGGTTTCCTAGCATTCTTGATTTCTCCCCTCTCAAGACATTATGTGTGATGGACACCTATCTATAGAACAAGGGGTCACTCCCATCCGCTCATGACCCAAACACAGCAGCTTTTGAAGGAAATCAGCACAATCTGACTCTCACAAAACCAGGGAGAAGATTTCCAGATTTCAGGGAGCTGAAGAAATATATACCTGCATGTCTATACATACAAAATCAGGTTATGAAAACTTTGAAAATCTGTTCCTGGAGGAGACATTGTTCATTCCCTTGGAAAGCTCCTAAGCCAGAGAATTCAAGACATAATTGGTATCCAGGACAAATTTAATCTGCTTCCCTGTTTGCTTCTTATTTGCCCTAAAAATAGTGTGTGCTTTATAAATACAGTTTGTGGAGAGAACCATGGCTACTCTCACACTGCAAGGGGGAAACTGAGGTAGCATTAATAGGAACTGATTATAGATTCAAAAACTGAGCAGCTGGGCCCCCTCTGTGCCAGATCTGTGCTCAGGCTATCAGGGTAGTAGTTTTTAAACAAAATTGGCTGGGGCCATGTATAAGATCTCCCTTCCCCCACCACAAAAAGGCAGCTATTCCCAACAGCCTCTGGAGCCTGGAGGAACAAGGGAGTAGAAAAAAAGCTCAGTCCTCCCCTCCGTTTCTATTATACCCATCCCCTGCAGCTGTTCCCCCAGTCCTCACTTAAAAGAATCCATGCTGCAAGAAATTGTAGCCTGGATTTAGCTGGAGCCAGGGTTTGGTTGGAAGCAGATCACTGGAGTATGATCTCAGGAAATTATTTTATTCCATCATAAGAGCCCTGGCTTTGCAAAACAAGGCCAATGCATTTGCAGCCCAGGCTGCAGGTTGTAAGTCCTGCTACTGCCAGAGAACTGAGCGGATCCATTTCATAGCTACTGAAAAAATTCTACTGATTTAAATACTCAAGATTAAAATTGATTTGGTTACAAACTCTGAGCATGAGCATCATATCTATGCATAAAATACCCTGCATTGTCATAATGCATTTTGCATGCTGCACACAGATTAGGGGAATTTGGAATTTCAAGTAGCCGGAAATTAAAATTTAATGAGCAGTTTGCTTGGAAGAGAAATAGGAAAAACAAGATCAGACAGAATGTTCTATATTGCTGTCTTTTCTGTGGACTCCCTGCTCAGGCATCAGTGTTGCAGTTGCTGGTGTCACAGGCAGGGTCACCTTCTGGGGCAGGGTAGTCACTCAGGTCACCCAGATCACCCTAGAAAGGCAGTGACTGAATTTGTCAGCCCTGGGGGTTGCACTCATGTGCTTTTTCTTGGCCAGGAATGAATCTTGCTCACCCACTTCCGTCACATTCCTTTGCAATCTATCACTCCTGTCTCTAGCAAGTTCAGGTTGCCCAGAACACTCTGCTAGGAAAATCCGAGTGCTTTCAAAAGGGCCTGTTCCCCTTTCTGTGGGGGCCTGAGGTGAGAAATCAAAGAAATGGGAAGGAAACTTCTTGCTGACACTGTAGAGCATAGAAAGACCTGGATATGTTTGTTCTGTGGTTTAATGCCAGGAAAGATCAACAGGGCAGCTCTGTGCAAACACCAAATACACCCCTTTGTTCTAACCCTGACTAGATCTACATTAGGGAACGACTGAGAATCCACCTTCAAACCTGTAGTTAAACTGAACATATGTGGAAGTCAGGGACAAAAATAAAGCTGTTTTCAGTGAGGAAGTATTTGTCACCTAAATACCACATAAGTAGGACAGGTAGAAGTGCAAGTGTTCAGCTCAGCTGGGAGCAGGGAAGTAGGGTGGCACTTGACCACATTTGCATTAGCAAAACAGGGGGAAATCAGCATGGGCCCAAGTGTTACTGAGATCCTATGAAGATTTGAACTGTCCTAAACTGCAAGCATCCAGTTTGGGAATCAAGGATGCAACTGAGATGCCCAGAACATGTTGCTTTAATCACCTTGAGTGGGAACCATCTCACCCAGCCCCAGCTGTTTGCAGAGGCTCCTTTCAGAGCTACCACAGAGAAGAGCTCTGCAGGAGCAACATATCTGACCAGTCCTGGATCTCAGAATGAACTGAATTACCATGTTTTCCCACCATTTATATTGGTATGGTCTGTGCTGCTACTGAGGGGAATGCAGATCACCAGCCCAGGAGCAGACATCAGCATTGAGGATGGTTTCATGAACACCCAGCCCTGCCTGGTGATTTGTAGCCTTCATTGTAAATATGTCAGGAGGCACTGAGTTATCCTCAGTTTCTTGGTGGCTGTGACTCCTCAGAAAGCTGCAGCTCAAGCCTGGGGATCTAGACTGGTTTTTGGGATTGTAGTGGTTGGCTTATCAAAGAAGCACTTTAAAAGGAAGCCCTGGTTCTACATCTTGCTTGCAGCTCAGCCCTTTGAAAAGTCACCCTGTGTCTGTGGCCTCTTGGGGGTTTCCAGGGAAGGAGTTTTAGTCACTGCTAGAAATGGTAGCTCACATCCATGAAATCGGAGGGACAAAGTAGGGTGTCCCCCAACACATTCTTCTGGAGAGAACTGGACAGTCTTCACCACACACTCCCCCAAGTGTCCCCATTCAGCTCACACATCAAATCCCCTTCTCTGTTTTCAGCCTTCACTTGAGACTAACTCCCCTCACACCCCTTCTCAGAGGCTGGTTTCCATCACTGCTTGTTGTGCTTGCTCACAGCCCCGGACTGATGTCCCACAAAGTGTCTCACCTTCCCTGCCAAGAGTTTAGCCTGCAGTTCCCGGCATTCCTGCTGAAGAGCTTCAATCTGCTTGTCTTTTGCCAGGAGAGCACTGGCTTGCTCTGTCAGGTCCTTGGCACGCTGGTGGGCAAATGCTTTTTTGCACAGTTCCAGGCTGGAGCCCTTCAGAGGCACTGGAGCAGTTACCTACACCAGAGAGCAGTGAGGTGTGTTCATGTGTGATAACCACCACCCCATCACCGTTTGGTGTTCCTTAACACCACTCCATCACCCTTTGGTGTTCAACAACCATCACCCCATCACCCAGCACAGGAAGCACTGTCAAAAAATGCATCCAGGCCCCAAAGGACAGACAAACAGACAGAGGAGCAGGACAGACTGTGGAAAAGTAGAAGAGGAAAGGCTGGATGGAAAAGTGGCTCAAAGAAGAGTTCAAACAGGAAAGGACAAGGTGCTCAATAGGTACAGCCAGCACAGGGGCTGCAGGTGGGGCAGAAGTGGGGAGAGGAAGGAGAGAAAAACAGGATGAGGTAAAAAAGACAAAAGAAGGCAGCAGAGAGGAGGGGAGAATGGCAGGAAAGATGAGCATAGGATCAAATATAGCATGGGATCAGAGATAGAGGTGGCCAGGAAGAGAAACAGAGATTCCATGGATTTCTAGCAGGAAACAGCCTCAGCATGGATGGGCAGAAGATAGAGGGAAAGGCAGAGGCTAAGGAGAGCCCAGCCAGGGACACCACAGCCAGGGAGGACTGGGAAAAAAACAGGACTGGAGGAAAAGCAGTTTGGGTTCACACGCTCCCTGCAAGGGAGGAAACCATAAGGGGATGGCCGTGTGCTTAGGGGGAGGGGGGCAGGCAGGAACAGGCAGCTGTCTGAGTACATGCTCTGCCCAGGCAGGAGCTGAGGCTGCCTGGGACACTGTCCCTGGGATGTCCCCATTCCTGGAGTTGGCTCTCCCACTGGATGTCAGCACCACAGATACAGGAAGGGGCAGCTCAAACCCTCTGTTCTTCCTAGCCTTATGGGTAGTGGCAATATATCCAGTTCCTGGGTTTATCCAACCCTGCCTCTCTCTGCCCAGCTATTTTCATCTGCACAAAGCCTGACAGTCTGGGAAGGAGGTCCTCTGTTGCCTGGTCAGGCACATGGAATCTTCTGTAAGAAGTTTTCTTCTCCAGGTCTTCTTGAGCATCTCATGCATGTGCAGAAGCTGTGTGGCCCTGGCTCCACAGGACCTGCATAGCAAGCACTGGAGGGACCTGGTGCCAAATTAACCCTGGCTCCTCAGGCCCTTTCACTGGTCCTACCTCCAGCCCACCCTCCACCAGGCTCAGCCATCCCAGCACTTGCTGCTGTCAGGACAACTGGGCCAGCACAAGCACCCAGCAAGTCAGTTCTCCAGGACTTGCACAGGCCCTAAACTGTCCCCACCCCAAATTTTCACTGGGGAAACAAGTAAAACAGTATTTGTAGAGATGCTGGGAGGTCTGCATAGTATGTCAAATGGTTTCTCTTAACATAGTATCTGACAAGTCCATCTCTTGCCCTGCAAGTACCAAAATCCCACGATAGACAGGCGACATGGTGCCTGGGGGCAGAGAGAGCAGCAATGCCAGGAAATCCCCCTACCTTTTCTCCAGCACAGCTTTCATTTCCCCCTTTCTACCCTAAATTACCCATCACAATCCCTGATTTCCTTCAAGAAGGTATTCCTAAGATCCCACACCCTACAGCCACCTCCCACTGCTGCTGCACCATGTCACACACTCCAGGGTTCACAACAAGCTACTGTTGGGTTGGAAAAGGCAGAAGCCCTGTGGCTTTGTGCAGCATTTCCAGTGAGGTGTGGATAGGACAGAGCTGCCTGTCACCCCTTCCTGTTTTGCTTCACTGCACTCCTTTTCTTATTCAAAACCTTCCTGTTCCTTTTCGATGAAGTCAGATGAATTATTTTCATTATTTGCCCAAAGAAAGCTGCATTAATTACTTTAAACTATGACCTTACAGTAAGAAACCAAGCAGGAAGAAATTCCTCAAACCAGCCCCCAAGAGGAGTAGAAAAGCTGGTGATGGCTGGAGTTGGTGATTCGTGCTCTGCTATGACATGCAAAGCATGTTGCTGTAGGTTTAAGAAAAAGGGAAAGGAAAGGCCGTTCTAGCTCAGTGGAAGCAGACAACCAAAGGTCTTGGTGGTGAGGTGCTCTCCCAGCCCAGCTCCCCAGCTGCAGCACGTCCCAGCACCCACCACTTTGAGGTTTGCCTCCTGGAGCTTGCGGGCTCTCTCCTCCAGGCGTTTGGCAATCACCGCCAGCTCTGCATTCTTCCTCTTCAGGTGCTTCACCTTCTCCTCTGTCTGAGGGAAGCAGCTCCTGCGCTGGAGAGCAGAAGGAGAAGTTAGAGGTGAAGCCTTTGCCAATACCCCTGCCTCTACCAGACCTACATAGGGCATGGAGGCCTTTTCCCAGCCAGGGCTTGGCCTGTTCTCCTAGAACTATCCCAGCCACTGAACACCAATCTCTGTTGCCTCTCCAGTCCCCGAAACCCGTGTTTTCCTGGTATTTTTGTTAATGTGACCCCTCAGTTGCCATGAGATGCCCCTCACCCCACCTAGACCATCCCGCATGGTCCATCTCCATCCACAACTTCCGTGTTGCAGGCTCTGCTAGGACTCAACATGTCTCCAGCATCAGGGTATCCTGGCCACCCACCCTTTGGGCTTTCTCTTCCAGAGTCTTCCCAGTTTATTTCCCTAGGGTTACAGAACTCAACATATCCCTGAGGATTTGTACTGCACCACCACAGCAAGCTTATCTGTGTCCTTTCTGTCCTGACACCAAAGCATGAGCAGGTGAAGGCGACAAAAGACTTTATGATATTTACAAAGCAAATTTCCTTTTTTCTTCCTATTGATTCTGTTCATTCTTAATCCCTTTTTATTTGTTATATGTCTGTTCTAATAAGCTTCCACTTGCCAATGGCTCCTTCTCCCAAGGTCAAACCCAGATGTGTTGTGCTGTCTTTTTACATCAGCAGAAATGTCAGGTCAACTGATCCTCACAATTATTTCCCTCCCTCCCCCTGTGAGACTGCACTATGGGTACCTGGGCTGGAAGGCTGAGCCTGATTTTTGAGAGTCAAATTTAACATACAGGCTTGTGCTTCACTAAAATCCAGATGACTGATAAGGGGTAACCCCTCAGGGTGCAGGTCATGCTGAATTTATGCTTTTAGTGTAAGAACATAATCTAAAATATGTGTTTTGAATGGAGTGATATAAATCTGAAATGCTGAGCAATCAGATTTGCCCAGTGTGGCTGGGCTGCACCCCCACACTGCAGGGCTGGGTAAGGGATGATGCTCTCCAGGGAGGATGCAGGAGGGGAATATCCCCTCTTTCCTGAGAGTCCTGCTGCCCACCTGAGGAGTCAGGGATGAGGGAGGAGGCAGAAGGCAGAGGGCCTAGGCTTTGTCAGCCTGGCTTGGGTTTGGGGTGCAGCTGGGGAGGGTCTTGGTGCTGAGCTCTCATGGGAGCAGGAGGCAGTGCTGCACTGTCACCCAGAGCCAAGGTTGAGTGAATCAGTGTTTCTGCTTTTCCAGTTAAAGAGGAAACAAGTGCAACTTCCCCTCCCCTGCCCAGCCCTGCTCTGCACTGCAGGGAAAAGTCCAGCTCCAGCTGAGGGCTACAGCGTGAAGGGACCCAGGGGACCCAAAGCACCCAGTCCTTCTCTGTCCTCTGGCCTGCCCAGATTATCCCATGAGTTCAAGAAGCATTTGGACAATAATCCTCCATTCCCTCTTGGGAATGGTTCTGTGCAGGGCCAGGACTTGGACTCAATTATCCTCATGGACATCTTCCCACTCAGCATGTTCTGTGATTCTGTGATCTCTTAGAGTTGACAGCAGGCAGTAGCTTTCTGTGTCCAGGAATCCCTCCCCACAGAGCATCCCATGACACCATCTCCTGCTCACCAGCAAGCTGTTCTCCTCAGCCAGGCTGGAGCAGCGGTGCTGCAGGTCCTCCAGCGCACTCAGGAGCTTTGTGTTCTGGCTCACAAGGAAGCTGTAGTCAGCCCCACTCTGCAAAACAGCACAGAGAGGCAAGGCAGGGCGTCACCTGCCTGGGGCACATCCTGCAGGGCCACAGGGCTTCACCTGCCTGGGGCACATCCTGCAGGGCCACAGGGCTTCACCTGCCTGGGGCAGGGACTGCAGGGCCACAGGCATTCGCCAGGGACAGTGGCAAAGGGGCCAGAGCCTCACATCAGCCCCAGTCCCACGGTGAGCCCAGCCTCCCGGTGCCAGTGCTTGTCAGGGTCAGGGTGCTGGTGGCAAAGGGTGGGATGTGGGGGCTAATTCCAGGAGGAGACAAGGGGCTGCATGTCCAATGGGGGACAACTGGCCTTTGAGGACACCCTGAGGGTGACAGCTGTCATCTCCATAGCTTTAAGAATTCTTTCAACTTCCACGCAGGGAAAAAGCCCAGATCCTTCAGTTGTCCTGAGCCATGGCACCATCCAAACTGGCTCAGGTGAAGCACGGGCAGAGACACAAGACCCAGGCAGGCAGAATACAACTCCTGACACCCCAGATATGTGTGCTGCTCCCCACAGCTAAGGGACCCAGTGTCTTCCAGCACCACATGGCTTTGGAGGCAACCAGACTTCCTTGCCTTCTTCCCCACTTGTGTTTGACTCAGGAGAGTGCCCAGAAGCCAGACCCCAAATCTTCCTCTCTGTGTCAGCCTTGGCTCCGGAAGATGACACGCAAGATTCTTTGCAAACACCACCTTCATTTTGGCACCTCAAAAGCAGCAGCAGCAGCAACAGGTCTGTCTGCAGCTGTATATAGAGTTTTGCGGTTGCTGCTTCCTGCCTAGAGCAGTTCACCACAGCCTCGCTACCAGAGCTGGCTCCCAGCAAGGATTTCTGGGTGTTAGCAAAGCTCAGAGCTGAGCTGCTGCTTCACAGCTGCCATATGGCAGGGCCTCAGGAAGATCCAGCCACATGTTTTCCCAGCAGCCAGGCAGGTCTTGCAGGACCCTCTCCCAGAGCCCAACAAGTCTGTGCTGTGACCTTCCTGGTGTGCACAGCTCTGCCCTGCAGCTTTCCAGCCAAAGCTAGGGGGAAACATCCCTCACTCCCAAAGGAATGCTGTCCAAGCTTTCTGAGTAGCAAGAGCTCAGACAGGAGTTCAGCTCTAGGAGGTCTCACTACACATTTGAACAATTCTGGTTTCTCCATCATGTCCATTGTAAAGATAGGGCAGGAGACCAGTGCCACAAAGTCCCCTCCCACTGAATTCCCTGGTGCCATGCCCATGGCTCTCCCAGCCTCTCACACTTGTACGGAAATGCCTTGACAAAGCAGGGAGGGAAAACACAGCTAAAGGATGTTGAAAACAACAACAATCAAATAAAAACCACAGAAAAAAACCAAACAAGAAATAATCAGAAGATGACACCCAGCCCTTCCCATCAGCCTCAGTGGTGTCCCCAGCCCATCAATCCTTTGAGACACCAGGATATGATGTGCCACAGGCTGACAGATTTTTTGGCAAAGTGGTTTGTAGATGCCCACCCTGCCCACAGAAATCCCAGGGTTTGTGAAAGCTGGAGTGAAATACATCCTATAGAAGAAGACTGTGCTGCTACCCACACGTGGGAAAGCAAGAATACATCTTCCTCTATTTTTTCCCCTCTTAGGCACTCCAGGCTGCCGTTCCTGGGGACATCACACTGCAGCACCTGGGTGCCCTCTCCCACCCTCCAACAACTTAGGGCCGCTTCCAGGGGTGGTCAGGGTAGGCCCAGGAACAAAGGAAATCCCTGAACTCAGCATCACAGGGATGCCAAGCTTCCCTGGGAGCCATGTGCACAGCTCTGTGCTCAGTACTATCTCCTGCAGCATCAGTCTCATCCCTGCAGCTTTACAGGGACAGAGAGGTGTCCCAGAGACTATTTCCACCAGCTCCAGAAACAGCACAGCACTTCCTCAGCCTGGGAATCCACACAGGGGACACTGCAGGTGACAGAAAGGACAAAGCAAGGCAGGTTCAGGGAGAGAGGGGTCCTACCATCATCTCCTGGGCTGTGCATGGCAGCGCCTCAGGCTGTTTCCCTGCTGCCAGCCTCAGAGCCAAGCAGGCAGCCCTGTGATGAAGTCAAAGTGTATCATTTCCATCTCCTTGTCACTGCCAAGAGGCCTCAAAATTCTTGTCTGTGGTTGCCCTGAGACAGGGCAAGCACCATGATCCAGCAGCCTCTGCAGTGGGATGGGGGCAGGAGAGCTTCTGAAGAGGAGCTGATGTGCTCCTGCCTCCCCTTCCACCACCACCAGCCAGCCAGGACTTCTGACATGAGCAGCATCAGGTTTCAGTAGGGGGACAATCAGCACCTCCAGCATGGCATGGGGGTATTTTGGGGACCTACATTCAAATTTCTGCATTTGAAAACCCGTTTCTGTGGCCATAAACCATTTCATCAGGGCAGGATGCAAAGGCTCATAATCCCTCACCCCCACCGTGCCAGGCTGAGCCCAGGTTTCGTGTCATGACTCCAAAGCCCATGACATGGCAAAGGCTGGCATGTCCCTTCCCCTTCTGTGGATGTTGCAACCTCCCCAGGCAAGGTGCCATGGAGCAGGAGAGTGTGGCTGTGTGCTCCAGGCTGGGGCCAGGCATGGGGCCAAGCCTCCTCTGTGCCAGCATGTCCCTCTGCGGCCGTAGCTCCTTGGGGCTTTGCCCAGAGAGGCACAAGGGACAGCAGCAGCAAGAAGACGTGGAGGTGCCTGCTGTGCCAGGACGTCTGTCCCACGCGGGGACCTCACTGCCATGAAAGCTTTTCCAAACCTTCCCACTGGCTCTGAGCCAGTGCTGGCTGCATTAGCTGAGCCCTCCTCCAAGACCACGGAGAGCCTGGAACCGAAGGGCTGTCTAGACGTCATCCCACGTTCATTAAACATTCATTTCCTATAATGAAATGGCTTTTAATTTATCAACCGCTCTGCAGTTTCTTTAAGGATCCTGTGCTGCACGGTGCAATCTCACTGCTGGCTGCACTCAGGGCTCCCGCGGTATTTTTCATAGGGAGCTGGAAGAAATCATTAGGGAGGAGAGACACAGAGGCTCCCCCCAAAGTGACTCATGCAGATGAATACATACAGAAGTGTCAGCAGGAGCTGGAATCCAAATGCATTCATCGGTCAGGGAGGTTTTCCGTGAGCCAAGGCAGAGCTGACACTGTAGGGCAACAGCGAGGGTCTCCAGGAAGCCACATTCCCCAGATCAGGAGCATCCCTGGCCACTAAAATATTATCCTAAAATTAACACAAGTGACATGGTCTTTTGCCACAGGAAAAGTTTCTAAAATGAGAGGAAACCAGGAGCAGGACAGCAGGGATGCTGCAGGAGGAGAGCAGCAGGCACATGGCTTTGAAGCCTCCATTTCATCTGTCATATCTTTTGGCAGGTGGAGCCTGAAGTTTCTCCAAGATGCATTGAGAACAGCAAAGAAAGAAAAGCCTCAGCGTGGCAGCTGCCAGAAAACTGCTGCCTTTTCACCTGAAAGCTTCAAATGTACCAGAGAGCTGCAGCAGCTTTTGCAGGGAGAGGTGCCCAGCCAGGCTGCTAAATGGGTCACGCAGGCAAAATCCCTCTGGAGCACCAGCATCCAGCACAGTCCTTAAAGTCCTACAGAAAACTTGCAGGAGGCCCTGAGGGACAGTAAATCAGCCAGGCACCACATGCAGCTGTGCTGTGCACTGAGGCTGGGGCTGTGGCAGCACCACAGCACAGCCTGGCACCCACCTGCCCAGGGTTCCCTCAGCCAGCTCTGGGGAACAGCCAAAGTCTAAACCCAATCTTTGAAATCCCTGCTGAAAGCCAGTCAGTGAGGAGGAATTTACCAGGTGAGCAGGCGGTCTCAGGTGGCCTTTGGAAACAGGCAGAGACCCAGCTGATTGGAAAACAAACCTAATTTGAGGGTGTAGAAACCACACACAATTTGAAGGTGTATAAACCACTGACAATTTCAAGATGCCCTGACTTCTCCATCGGCAGCTGATCCAAGGTCCAGTTCCTGGGTTTGCTTTGCAGGAGCCATCTCTGAGCACAATCCCCCTCTGCAGAAACCTTGGAGAGTGATTTCCCAGGTGAAGCTATCCCAGCTCTCCTGCTATCTTGGATATATTAAATCCACCACCTCTCATTCATTTGAAATAATTGTCCCCAGACCTCCACCCTGTCAAAGCCCTTTAGCTGTTCGTTTCACCTGACTTTAGTAATTAGTTCCCTTAACTTCTCAATCCTCTTCATTTGGAAATGAAGCCTGTCATTGCCAATACATTTTCTTCTCTTACAGACAGTTTCAAGGGAATCATCCACCCCACAGGACAAAGTTATTTTCCATAGGCTGCTCTTCTGCAGTGTCCTCACTGCATGTCAAAAGCAAGACAAAAATATCCTCACCGCCTGTTGGGTCAGTGAGCAGAGCAAGCCCCAGTGCTGCCACTGCTGGCACAGCGAGCAGCCAGCACATCCCCACCCAGAGAACAGAGACAGTGCTGCCAAAGGTGTGGGAGAAGTATGAGACATGCCTAGGATGAAGCTTGGTTATCCTGCCACTCCTCTGACACGCAGTGTGTCCCAGGGTGCTTGTCCTGCTTCCTTCCTGCATTTTGTGCCGTTCTGGTTTCAGACACAAACATCTCTGTTGTGCCTCTGCCTTTAGGGCACTTCCCCACAGCCCTATGTGCTGCCAACTCCCCTTTCCATCAGTCAGCATTTTCTCCTGCTGCCCATCCCTTTTCCAGCTCACTACTTGCCCTTATTTATGTGATTTCCTCATTTATCTGATTTTTATCACCCCATGTAACAAATTCACGGAAGAAAAAATCCATCCAAGGCTATTAACTTCAAAAATCCTGCCTCCAGCATGAGGAGTGCTGGAGCCATGAATTGGAAGATATTGAGGGAATATTCACAGGAGCAGTCACTATACATTTACTGTTTCTCTGCATTTCCCCAGCATCCTCTCCTGCACACCCTTTGACCACTGCCAGCTCTTCATATGCTCCTGACAGGGTGTTTAAAATGAGATGCAGCTAAAATTGGAGTCTCGCAAAACCAGGTCCTCTCTATCTTTAAACCTTTGGTGGAAGCACCATTATGAATCCCAGGAACACAAACCCAGCTATTCCAGGAGGAGAATAATCAGCTCAGTAGCCCTGATGGCCCTGGCTCACTGTCCTTTGATGAGCTCAGCTTCTCCAGCCTCCCAACCAGGGAGAAATTAATATTCCTATAAAACTGAGACAGGGAGGGATGTGAGTGGAAAATAAACTCCCAAGGCAGAGGATCAGCTCTCCAAAATCCAAGGCTGCATCTGGGTCCAGGGTGCAATGCAGCACAATTCCTCACCTTTGACAGCAAATCCAAAAGACAGGAGGATTTGCAAGGAGATGAGAGAAAACGACACTGAAATACCTCACGGCTGCTAGGAAGGTGGCTCTGAAATGCTCCTGAGGGGCTGCACATGTGATTCTTCATCCTTCACCATCAAACAGAAAATAGGGCAGGGAATTGTGAGGAATGGAGGGTTTGGAGAAGCCATGAGGGACTCAGGCAGGGCCAGGTGCTGCTCAGGGTGCAGGTTCTCATCTGGCTGAACACTGATAGTATCACCAGTTCTTTTGTTTGGCCAGTTTGCTCATGGCTCTACTCTCCAGTGGGCTATGGAGATGTGTCCCTGCTTCCAGATGGCCATGACCTGCCTGGAACAGAGGCATGGCAAGGTCTGTGTGGCCCTGGACAGGCTTTCCCCAGCTGTGACCCAGCTCTCTCTGTTTTAAGCACAAAGTGTTTTGCAATCCCAAGTTGTGTGTGGCCACAAACTGCAGCTGATCCATCAGATAACCTGCAGCATCACCCCCCAGGCTGTGCAACACTCTTCAAGTACAGGAACATCACCATCCTGCTCTTGGGCCACCGTGTGACCCCTGGTCACCCCTGTGTCCCCTGCAGGGTCTTTGCCCCCTACACACCTTGTGAGAAAGATATCTGCATTTTGTAAGGTGCAAAAAAGGCACAAAGCCTGTTCTACCATCTACCCTTTGAACACTGGTGTACAAGTTTCTCCCTTATCTCTTACCAGCTTCCAAAAAGATTTCGCCAAGCTCCACTCTCGATAAAGCAGGACTGTGCTCATCCCCAGGGCACTCAGGGGACGCCTGTTTCACTGCCCACCTCGGGAACGTGTGGAAGAGAGGCTGTACACCATAAAACCTGCTCAGGTGTAACATTCTGAATCCACGCAGCTAAGCTGTCTTCCCCCCACTGCAGAATTTTCTGGTTGCTGCTGAACAAATTATTGAAACTGCAGAGAAGTAGCTCATGCAACAGTCTTTCCACTATATAAAAAACCTGCAAAATGTAGAAGATGTGGGAAGCAATGTGTGAAAAACTTCAGTGCAAACACAGAAAGACTTCACAACTCTGCTGCTGTGTACTCATGCACATTGCAAATCATTTGAGCTAAAACATGTACTGGCTTACTATAAGACATTTTTAGAGCTTTTTGTTGCTTAGCTCTAAGCAGAGGTCAGTCTGCAGCTCCCAGCACTGCAGGCTCAGGCCCAGAGCACCCTGAGGTCTTTGTGAAGCATCCGGACTCTTTCTGGATGCCACGTGTCAGATAATTCTGTTTTGTAAACATACAAAAAAACCCAAAACCCCTGGTGAAGAATGATAAAATTTAATTCTTTCCAGGTTTAGTATTTGATGGCTGGAGTAGGGATGATTGTTCTCTGGTATCTCATCTTTTCTGTAACAGAAAGTCTAATCCAAAAAAACACCCCCAAGAAAGGCATGAGACTTCTGCCTTCACCCTGGGATTTACTGAGCTGCAGCTCATAAAGAAGAGCCACAGCCCGCTAAGAGGATCACGGCTTGCAAAGTCGACACCAACTCTCCTTCTCACCAGAGAGCCTCAGCAGCAACATCCATGATCACAGATGTATTTTGATAAAGTGGAAATACTCGATTCCTCACCATGTCCAGCTCTGAAGAGGTATATTTGCTCTTCCACCTAGCAGAGCTGGGGGCAGATTTTGTATGTACAAGTCAATTTTTGCCCAGAAATCTCATCCACTTCTTCCTATTTTCCAAATCACTGGCAGCTTCCAAGGGGCCAAGAACACATTTTCTTTTGGGTCACATTGGCTAAAATCCTGCTCTAGTTGCCCAGGCTGTGGCATGACTAGATAGGAAGGAATTGTTCCCTCTGAGGGTGGCAGGCCCTGGCACAGGGTGCCCAGAGCAGCTGTGGCTGCCCCTGGATCCCTGGCAGTGCCCAAGATCAGGTTGGACCGGGCTTGGAGCAACCTGGGACAGTGGAAGGTGTCCCTGCCCATGGCGTGGGGGCACTGGATGAGCTTTAAAGTCCCTTCAACCTAAATCAGTCTGGGATTTTGTGATTCTAGGTTGGCATCAGTGTTCTTGCTCATTTTGGTCATGGTCTGGCAATGGCCAACACAACACAGTGTGACAGCCGTGTCCCAAATCCCATCAGCCCAGAGGAGCCAAGGACACAGTGAGGACGCACTGCTTGGTCTCCCTCACCCTCCACGTCCCACACAAGTGACCAGGCCAAGCCATTTGGACATGTCTTTGCACAGAAGGTGTGAACTGATTCAGAAAAGGAGCTAAAATGAGCATTGCCTTTCCCTTCCTAGTCTCACTTTGTCTTGTTTTCCATTCACTCCTAAAGAGAGGTACTGGCTCTTCCTGGCAGACAGCTGCCTGAGGTGGCCATGCACCCACAGTTTGCTGCAGCAAACAGCACTAAGGCATTTGCATGAGGCTGAGCACTGCCAAGCCAAGGAAAATTAATTTACTCAGATTTTGAACATGATGGAATACAATCTTCTAATTGGGATTGCAGGAAATGGCAAGAACTGGCTCCATTGCC
>PYHW01010862.1:400189-427955 GCA_013186435.1 Turdus rufiventris
GATATTCACATTTCTAAAGGATCTGAAGGATTTGTGCAGGAGGGGAGATATCCAGCCAGCCCGACCACATGCCCAGTTCAGGGGGTGGGAGCTCCTGGGAAGGGGGTCCCTGGGGAAGAGGTGGGCCTTCGGTTTGAATAGGGGGAGCTTGGGATGCTCTGGCTTCCTTCAGTTTTTGGCTGTGACTTTGAATGCAAAGAAGGAAAATGAGCTCTGCGTCACTGTAGGGATGCTGGAGAAACTCCATGGTAGAGCCCACTGAGCACTCAAAAAGCATCACTCAGAAGCCAGAGGTAAAGAATTGTGAGGAACCATCCCCTATTTTCTCAGATACTGCTTCTACCCTTCCAGGCAGCCAAGGTTAGTCATCCATCTACTATAGGGATCTTTCAAACCCAAGTTCCCAGAGAGTTCCTTGTCCTCCACCTGAGCCCCCATAGAGACAGACCTGCAGTCCAGGATTTTCTGTGTGAACAGGAGCAGCAGCGTAAGGTCAGGAAAGGGAGGCAGTTTGGAAGCAGGTGCTGCCCTGGCAGCCTGGTAATACTGCAATGGGGAGTGGAGACACTGCACAAGTGCTGACCACTTTTCCAAAGAAGCTTATGGCTCACGAATTCAGGAATCTCTTTTGTTAGTGATAAAGAGGAAAGAGAGGACTTTAGAGCTGCACTTGTTCATTTGAGCAGTGAAATGCATCTGTGGAGGCTTTCTGCCATCCTGGCTCCTAAAAAAAGCAGTGGGAGCACCCCAACCTCACGACCCTCCCTTCTGTTAAGCCTCTGAGC
Source organism: Turdus rufiventris (assembly GCA_013186435.1). Taxonomy (NCBI): domain Eukaryota; kingdom Metazoa; phylum Chordata; class Aves; order Passeriformes; family Turdidae; genus Turdus; species Turdus rufiventris. The sequence goes on from PYHW01010862.1 coordinate 400,975, forward strand.
CCTCCAGTATGGTAAAGGAGCTGGTTCAGACAAGCCACAGACCAGGAGCACAAGAAGCCGAATGGGTTGAATCCAGATCCGCTCCTGGATTTTTCCTCTAGTTTAAGACTTACTTCTCTGCATGGGAGAAAAACTTCTGAGGTTGTGTCTAATGCTCGTGCTGTAGGACAAGCAAGAGCCTGGAAAAGTCTAAATGTAATTCTGCTGGGTCATTTGATGAAAGAAATTCAGCTCTTCCCTAGACTGAAAGGTCCCACAGGGGCCTGGTCACAGGAGACAAGGAACGAGCACTACAAGGGAATAATGCTGGGTTTAAAACAGTGCTATTGGCTTATCACTTGACTGTCAGGGACTGATTAGCAGCTGTGTCAAAGATGCCTTTTTCAAGGATTAAGGGCAGCACACCCCGTAAAAAGCTTTCCCACCAACAAAAGAAGGTAGAAGATCATCGTGAACTAGGACTGCATTACCGGAGTGCTCTCTTGAGAAGCTGCTGCTTCAAAGGAAGACACAGGAAGCTTTACTGAGGAGATGGGAAAGTCTGTCCCTACATCAAGTTTCAAATTGTCAGCAGTTATCTTCAGCTCCGGTTTTGTATCCTCACCAATGCTTCCATGTGCTTGGAAGCATTCGGTGCCACAGAAACGTGCATTTCACATGTGAATCTGGCTGATTCTTTGGCCTGACTGATCATTTAGGGCAATGAACTTGAAACAATTCTCTGTTTGAAAGCTGCATGGGTTCTACATGTTCTGAATTTGGCAGATTGTATTTTGCTTGAATGTCTGCAAATTATGAGATGTAGGAAGTAAGAACTAGTGACATTCAAAAACACCCAAAACATTCATAAATGGGGGGAAGGGGAAAGTAATAAACCAGAGCCTGATGATTTCTCCCTGAATCATCAAAATGCTGGAAAAGACATAAAAATCCTTTTGAAGGATTTCAGGGTTCTCAGTTAAGGCTGAAGTTAAGGCTGGGTGATAAATAGGGCTCTGCTCTGCATTTATTAAGGAGGCTTTTGCTGGGAATTTTTGTTGTGTCTTGGGGCAATGAGAGGAAGGAGAGAAGCAGGAGCCACGTGAACTCCAGGATTTTCCTTGACTCCTGTGATGGGGACATCTGGGATATGTTTGAAATATGCTCTTAACAGGGCTGGCCATGGCAGCTATTTGAGGGTAGGTAGAGGAGTTAGAGGGTGAGTGAGAGACTTGTTCACACTCTCAGATGAGAGGGTGGATTCTTTGCAATGGAAAGAGTCTGACCCAACTCCTTCCCAGAAATGCTGACGTCCCTGTGTCTTCCCCTCTCCTGCTTCTGGCAAACACAGCCAGTGGCCGAGATGGCGTCAGCTGGGGGACACTGAGGTGATCAAAAGTGGTGAGAGCTCTTGGTTTCCACTGAAGTCAGAAGCAACACCTTGCAGGGCAGCCCTGTGAGCGGTGTGATGGAGAATAGCTTGTTCCTGTGTCTGAAATAAGCATGGAGAAGTTAATTGAAGAATCTGGCTTTTGACCTAGGTGAGGAAATGAAGTCAGGAGCTACCAGGCCACAGAAAGTAATTTCTGCAGCTTTTGGTCTCGAAGGCTTGTTTATTTTTGCAGTGTTTAGCAAAACCTTCTGTGGCATGAACATGCCAAAATAGCAGCTTGCACTCACTCGGTGAGCTTTCCCTGGGAGCCTTGCCCGGCTTGGAGCGATGCCACAGCATGACGAGGGGCTGCCTGTGCCTTCAGAGGAGCAGGGCTCTGCTGGTGTGACCATCAAAGCTTGAGGACGTGTCAGGAGACCACAAGTGGCCCGTTGCTCTTGGCAGTCCATATCTCAGCAGGGCAGGGCTGGGCAGGGCCAGGTGTGAGCAGCTCATCAACATCTGTGTCCATCCAGCTCCCAGCGAGCAAACAGGCCAGTGTTTTATTAAACTGAGTGTTCATGGACATCCCGGACCTCCTCTTCAGATCCTGCATTCAAAGAAAAGAAGAAAAGTGTCGGCTACACCTGGCTGAACATTCCCAGGCTCTGCAGAGGCTGGGGCCTTGACCCTGCAATCCAGAGAACAGATGCTACAGGAAAAAAACATTAAGTTAAAGCTTTAAAAGTCCCTAAGCCACTGAAACAGGCTCCCTAAGGAATGGTCCCAGCCCCGAGGCTGCCAGAGCTCCAGGAGCGTTTGGACAACGCTCACAGGCACAGGGTGGGATTGTTGGGGTGTCCTGGGCAGGGTCAGGGACTGGATTGGATGATCCTTGTGGGTCCCTTCTAATGCAGGATATTCCATGATTCTAGGAAGTTTCTCCTAGTTTTTTAGAGGGAATTTTCTCGCCACGTCCCAGCCCAGTTTATTCACCTCCAAGGTGAATAAAGTCTTATAAGACATCAAGCTACTCTTTATATATTTCAGAAGAGGCAGGCTAAGGGCACCCCAGGATTCACACCACTACTAGGTCTTTGCTTTTGAGGCTTGTTGATGTTTGCTCTTTGTGAAAATCTGTGCAGCTGATTAAAAAATTATTAGGAACAGAAAATAATACCATTTCATATCTCACAGAGCCAGGGAGCAACAGAAACTCCAGGCAATAAGAGCAGAGAGCAGTGATGCAAGACAGGAATGACACATGTTCCACAGTGTTCAAGAGGTTGCACAAATTGCTTCTGAGCCCAACTCAGGCCTGGGCTCTTCCCCAGCCCCTTTTGCCTGGAGAATTATTGACAGGCAGGTGCTGAGCAGTTTCCTTGGAACCATCCAACAAAAGGGCTGCCTAAAAAGGTGCATCCGAGTCACTGCTCCAGACAGCTTCTTTCTCTCTAAGTCACTGCCTGTTGTCACACACACCACAGTCCCTTCCCAGATGTCTCTCATGCCTGCCCAGAATTCTTATACAAGGTCAGCATAGCCTAGCAAAGGCATACAGGCATTATTTTTCCTATTGCCCTTTTCCTGAATGTTTCTGAGATCAAAGAGAAGAAATGCTCTCTTAGAGATTCATCAAGGGCAATTTAAAACAACTTTTCAGAACAGTCACAACAAATTCTTGTTGGTTTTATATCACCAGCTGTAGGAGCAGAGCCTTGAAAATGAAATATGTGGGAAGAGAACCAACAAATGAGATTCTGCTTGGAAAAGCATAGCTAATCAATGTGGGAAAATGAATGCACATGGTGTTATACATGTACATGTGTGCAAGCACGGCCATAGTACCTGAAGACAGAATTTAAGCATATCTTGCATCTGTGACTTGAGTCACAAGTATGTGGAATAAGCCATTTCTAACTGCTTCCCTTGTCACCAGCTTATGTGCAACCCAAAAAGACTGTCCAGCTTCAAGCCCTCTGTGTTCACATGCCTTCAGTCTCAAATAGCATTACTAGAATATTTTCTGAAAGCTGTGCCTGCATAACTGTCCCCTGCTTGTGCTAAGAAAAGATCAAGAACTGGGAGAGGTGGGAGGACTGGACTGGCCATGGCAGGGCAACGACCTGGAGCACACCTTGATGACACCACAGAATTCATGTTCTTTGAGTGTTAGGTTTTAAGGGTGATTTTTTTCTGCCCTCTAATCCCTTTCTCCCTCCCTAGTAAAGATCAAAGATGTGACATGAAAGGGACTCAGGATGAGCAGAAGGGATGAGAGGGGGAGGATGGTGAGAGCACTGCAGGAGGTGAGATTTCCCAGGGAGAGAAATCAAGAGATTTCATCAGCCTGTGTTGGAGCAATGTGGCTGTTCTGGGGTGTTTTCCAGGTGTGTCAGGGTGGCTCAGGAAGGCATCCAGCTGGAATTCACTGCCTGTTGTCTGTATTCCCTAAAGAGGATCCGTCAGCATTGCTCCAGGATTGATTCTCCAAGGACACAATTCCCATCTGTGGTCTCTCCCAGTCAGGGATGCACCTTTATGCAAAGCCTGCCAAGAATGGCTGATGGAGATGCTCAAGGAAGAGGCATAAACTCCAAGATCATGCAAGGCTCTTTAGGATCATCCACAGCATTATTCCCTGTGATACCCTGTGATACCCTGTGATTCCCTGGCACTGCCTGCACAAGTGGAATTTGTCCAGGGGCTGTGGACCAAGATTCAGACTCACCTGGCAGCTGGGTGAGGTAAGCACACACCTGGAGGGTGCTGCATCCCACAGGAGCACCAGCAGCTTCTGGAAGCCCTGGTTTAGGAACTTCCTGAGCCAGAGGGTGGATTTGCATCTCTTCATTTGCTACCTCTTGATCTGGGCTCTCAAAACCATTTTACTTCTGGCATCTACATCCCCTGGGGCAACCAGCACCAGTTTCACTACACACCATGTGTTGCCTTTTGGGTGTTTTAAAGCTTCTGGTTCCCGTTTGATGCCATCAATTACTTTGTTCTAAGTACTCTCTTATCTGCCTTCTCCTCTGCTCTCCTAATTTTATATCTTCTCTTTCATATCCTCTGCTAATCACTTTTTTTCCCACATGAAAGTCTCACTATTCTTTCTATTTTCTCAGAAAAATCCATCACTGGGATTGTACCAGATCCCTTTCTTTTTCCACCCTTTTTGGTGATCAGAAGCTGTGAGATACCACAGGCTTACACAGCTGCATAAAGGCACCTTCTGCCTGTGCCACACAGTTCCCAGCCAGCTAATGATAATGATGATGATAATAATAACAACAATAACGATAACCGTAAACGATGATGATAATAACAATAATAATAACAACCATAATGTTATGATTTTTACTTAAAAGTGGCTCTGCTTGTGTGTGGTATTTTGTGCTACATACAGGGGATTTCCTGCACCACTCTCTCACCTCACAGTTCAGCAGCAGGAGATCCTCCTATAACACCGTATCCAGTTTTAATGCTAACATCCTGATGGATTTTATATGTTATACACTTTGCTATCTCCTCTCTTTGCCCAGGATATTTATGAGCTTGCTGGAAGGTTCAGACAGTTGGAGAACTCCACTTTTCTCCTTCTCTAAGTAATTCCCCTCCATTAAGACTGATCTGCACTCTTGTCTCCTTTTTCAGTGAGTTATTTACCTGTGGGAGCACCTTCCCTTTTATCCTTTCAGAGCTTCCTTCCCCTAAAAGATCTGCCAGGGGTTATCTCTCCCTACAAAAACTGGGTTGCCTCCTCCCCTGGTTTTCACATTCAGCCATGTACCTACAAGTCAGACCCTATATTTGAATCTTTAGCAATTTGCTTGGCTGGAAAGCCGGGCTCATCATTCTGTGGCTCCAGCTATTTCCAGCTCTTCCTCCTGGCTCTGGGCATGGGTAAGAGATTGCAGTCCACATTCAGGATTTATCAGCTGTGTGCTTGAGTCCTGCAGGATGCCCAGTGGGTAATCTGTACACCTGGCAATTTGTTACTCTCCACTGCATTTCAGATGTGCTCAAACTGGTGATTTGCTTCTTGAGGGATCCTGCCCTCCAGCCCTGAATGGAGCTGTGCCAGGTGAGAACCTCCCTGAGCACCCCCCTGGTGATCACTAATGCAAAAAAGGCAGTTTGCTCTTCTGCTCTGCACTTACAGCCCCTGAACATCCCTCAGACCCGTGTTACTCCCTAGATCTGAATAATCCCAGGCAGCCTTCTCCCTTCTGATGGAGCTGAAAATGTTTGCATTACTAGTCTGTTTTATACAAGCTGTTCACAGAAATATTCCCTGGCCTGTCTCTCCATGGCTCTGCACTTCATTTGGCATCCAGCTCTGCTCTGATTTCCTTCTCCAGCCACACCTTGGCTTTGGAAGAGCAGTTTCCAAGTGCTCTCCCTGCACTGCTCCTTGACCTTGAGCCCTTTTCTGGAGCTGTAAATGATCCCTGTGCCCAAAAGCATCTTTTGACTGCTTATTTTATATTCTCATAAGACTCTCTTGTCTATGTAGGCTCCTCTTTGCAGCCTGTGCTGATGCAGTGTTATAACCCTAATACCACCCTCCTTCTACTTGGGGGCAGTTGGGAATTTTTCTGTCACTTGTCACTGGGCTTCACACTCTCCTTAGTGCAGTGTCTCTCCCATGCCACCAGAAGAGACACATTCTTCTGCTCTCTGTAATTTCACCTAGGAATTACAGGGTCCCACTGTTTGCTTTCTTTTAAACTAGATTTCTGAAAAGTTTGTCAAAACTTTAATTTAAAGCTGGGCTTTCTAATTCATCCACTTATATTTTTAGTCTTATACCATTTATCTGCAGGCAGAGAGATGCATTTTTCCTTGGTCTCCTTGTCTGTGTTTTGTGTCCTGCTTGCATACGACTGTCTATAGAGATTGTTCTTTGCTCTTTTTTCCTTCTTCTCTATTGATTTATGCCTTTCCCAAGATAAAGAACCAATGTGATTATAACTCAGAGGTTGTGTTATGTCAACCAATGTTTTCAGCTTTGTGGCTTTTCTGCATAAACCCTGCACAAGTTCTGTGCTCTGCTCTTAATAAAGTTAAATCCTGAATCTGTGTAGTCTCTCAGTCTTGCAAGGGAATTCTGACTCTCTGGCTGGCCCTTAGAGCATCTACAGAAGATACTGCAGTAAACAGACAGATTCACAGCACTTTCAGATACACTGGTCCTTCTACCTTCTGGAACGGTGAGGGAACAGGGAATGAAGGCTTGGTGTGCTTGGCAAAGCAGCTGGCACTGGTTCTGGGTGGGGGTCAGAGGGTCATCAGGAGGTGGGCACAGACTGAGGCCACTGGGACCATTTCCAAAGATAGAGAAGAATCCCAGCGTGGGCTTTGCAATGCCTAGCACCCTGTGTTAGGTGCACAGACTCCTGCTCTTGGAGCCCTCCCAGGTTTATTTGGGAGCTCAAAGCAAGCCCTGAGCAGCCTGCCCTGAGCCAAGAGGGCTCTCTCCACGTGGGGTACCCTGGGAGGGCATTGCCACTCAGATCTCCCTGCAACCAGAAACATCTCTGCCCTGATGCATCCTTATCTCTCTGAACACCAGCATCCCTCCAGGCCTTGGAAGAACTTCCCTATCACCTATCTGTAGTATCAGGCACTTCTGCACCTTGGAAAAGTATCTGTTCCTGGGAGTCTAGGAGGCCAGAAGGCTGCAGGGAGCCAGGACTGGGAGCCAGGACTGTGCCCATCCAGCCTCCCTGGCCCCACTGCCTCCATGGCACCGGGAGCCTGGGTGTGGGGTGGGGCTGGATAGACAAGCACTGGGAGGAAGTTATTATCTCTGTGGCACAATGGGCACAGTGAGTCACGAGTTTAAGGCTAGTGTTTTAACACAAATTAGACAGCCAGATTTGTGTTTGGTACCTAAATCAAAAGGATTTGCCCGAGGACCTGCAATGAGTCAGTGGCAGGGCAAGGAAGGGAGCCAGGCTCTGCTCCCAGCCAGCACCTGCCCCTGCTGACTCGCAGGTTGCTGCCTTCAGAGGACCTGAGAGAGCAAGACCTGGGAGCTAAACTCAGGTTCTTTCAAAGACACTCGTCTCAAAGGCATTTTCCTTCTGTTTGTGAGAGATGTGCAGCTAGGCAGAGTGCCAAACTTTAATTACACCTGATTTCCAAAAGACACTAAAAAGCAACTCCCACACAACAGAGGCAGGTGAAAAATGAGGGATGTGCAAATCCAGCAACTCAATTAGTCTGTTCTACTACCCCAGGCCACACACACTTCCTTTCTCACTGATTCCAGTTAGCTGGGCTTGGCTAAAACAAGTGTAGCCCAAAAAGCCTTAATGGTATTCTGCCAGTAAGACACCCAGACTGGGGCAAGGACACTGAAAAATGTGGTCCTGTCCCTCCCTTCCTTTGTGAGATATTCCAGCTGCTACAGATGTTTAATTAAAATTAATCACCTTATTTCTCAGCTACAGTATTTCAGGGTTTGGTGCACTCTTTAACACACTTGCTCATCATTCAAGTTATCACCCTCACAGGTGAGCTCTGGAATGCTTCTGCAGTCAAGTGCTCCTCTAGGAAAACTCATCTGGAAAGTACCAGGTGTCCTGGCAGCTGAAGTTCCTTCAGCGAACTGCATCCCCCCCTTCCTTCGTTCACCTGCTTGCTGCCAGGAGAGGTGAAGGCCAGACTTACCCTGACCACCCTGCTGAGATGGGCAATGAAGGCGGACACTCAGACTGTGTCTGGGGGTGCCTGTCCCTGAGAAATCTGCAGGAACTGAGCAGTTTCTCTCCCGTCCTGACAATCCCTCCTCCTGCTTCCTCAGCTCGGAGCTGGACTGCGGTACTAAACACTTCCAGAGCAGCTGGGAGCCACTGGGCAGGGGAGCACTTGGGATCAGGGGCTGGGCTTCGGGAGAGCAGCGGTAGCCAGCAGGATGACCAGGAGGAAGGTGAGTGTTGCAGGCTCTGGGCTCAGCTGAGTCCTTGGCCAGGAGAGCAGGGTCAGGCTCCAGGGGACACTTTCTTTTCCTTCGGTGATGCCTGCTCTGTAAGCTGTGTCTGGAGGGCAGCGGGACAGGGGGCGTGCCAGCTGCTCCCAATTGTCTGTTGGCATCTACACTGAAGTCCAACCTGTCTGGAGAAGTGGAGGGGGCATGAGGGGGCTCCTGGCCTTCCTGGGGACAGGCTGGCTGTCCTGCTGGAGCTGCCTCCTGCAGCACTCCACTGCTTTCCAGAGACTGCTGAGAGTGATGGCTTTTCTCAGTCCTCTTTTGTGTCCGAGCACTGTGGAAGGCCACCTTGGCCCCAGAGTAGCGGGATTTGCGTGGCCCCGGCCCCTGGCTGACGCGCCCAGGGGGACACTCTGTATCCCGCCTGTAGTGGTGGTGCTGGTGGTGGTGGTAGTGGACGTGGCTGAGTACCTGGGGCTTGGCCGGAGCAGCCCCCCCTGGCACCATCAAGTCCAAAGACCGAGGCCGCCTCTCCCTGGGCGGCCGCAGCTGCTCCTGGCCATGGTCCGTGGTGGGGCCCTCGGAGCTGCAGTACACGAAGGGATCATAGTCACTGCTGAGGGAGCTGCGAAAGGTGGAGCAGCTGCCGTGGATACCCTGCAGGCTGACGTCCGTGCAGTTCAACATGGAGTCACTGGAGGAGCCGTGGCAGGGCCCTGAGCTGGAGTCGCTGCCTGGCCCATCAGCCAGGTACCCGCTGTGCTCCGTGAGATAGCTCTCCCCAGAGCCACTGCTGTTGTGCTGGTGCCCGTGGCCAAGCCCCCGGCGCAGGGCGGGCGCACGGTGCTGCTTCTGTGCCAGGGCTACCTTGGGAGCCACACAGGGGGGCTGAGGCTGGAGGGGACACGTCCTGTGGGGTGCCAGTGCCTGTCCGCATGCAGGGGGGTTGGGGTGCTGCTGCCCCAGCAAGCCTGGGGCCAGCGGGGCCACATGGCTGCAGGCCAGCAGGGAGGTGGCTGGTCTGTAGGGCATGTAGTGGATGGTGCCAAAATCCAGCTGGGAGAGCTCTGGAGAGTGGAAGAAGGGGTTGCCGTGGGCTGGCTCTGGGGGAAAGCTCCTGAGGTTCCTCTGAGGATATGAGTGTGGGAGGTGGTAAAGGGCATGTCCTGGATGCTGGCGGAAAAGGTGGAGTCGCCGCCCAGGCTCCATGTCCTGAGGGACCAGCCTGGAGCTGGCAGCCATGGCCTGGTCCCCTGAGTCTCTGGCTGTGGAGAAAGAAAGGAGTATGGCACAGGTCTCGCAGCCCAGCTGCAATAACCCCCAGCAGTGATGCCCCACCACCCTCCCACTGTGGCCCCACATCCCACCTGTACTCTGCAACTCCTCACTGCTGCTATCAAACCACCCTGATTGTCCTGCACCTTCAGCACTCTCCCTGCTGTTGCGACTCCCAGATCCCACCTTCCCTTCCCCACAGGTCTCAGGACTGGAATCCCTCCTCTTGGGGCAGGTCCCAGTCCAAGCCCAGCAGCTTGCTGTTCCTTGGTTTACAGGTTCTCCATGCACACAAGTCCTCTGTGCACAGGGACATGAGGACCTGCTGATCCATCTCCCACGAGTAACTGGAGCTCCTTGGCACAATCCTGCACCCAACCATGTCCCCACGTCGTGTCTGAGCCCTACCAAGAATATTGAACATGCAGAGTGGACACGTGTGGTGTTGCTGCAGCCAAGGGTCAACACACTCCCGATGGAACTCATGGGAGCACGAGATGATCCGCAGCTCCTAGAAAGAAGCGGAGAGGAGGAAGATGAGCAAGGAGAACCATGTTCCAAGACCTGGATGATGGAAGTGAGCCTTGAAGGATGGACAGATGTCTAACAGTGAGGGATCCTGCAGCCCAGATGTGCATGGAGGAGGCTGTGGAGCACTTCCAATTCTGCTCTGTGAACGTACAGAGAGGTGCAAGCCCTCAGGAATAGGGAGATTTCAGGCTCAGAGACCTGCCTGGAGACATGACTTCAGCAGAGGCTTTGCGGCCCAGAGGCAGGCACACCTCCATGGATGCAGTCCCTGTCCAGCACGAAGGAGTTCAGAAGGAAGCATCTCACAGGCCTCCCGCCATGCTCAGCTCCCACTGCTGACCCCTCCACTTGGGAAGCCAGAGCCATGAGTGCTGCAGCCCTGCCCAAACTGTACCTGTCCCTCGCTGAACTCCTCGAGGCAGATGGCACAGACCGGGGCGGAGCTGCAGCTGCTGGCGGAGTCCCAGCGCGGGGCTGGCCGTGCTCGGGGCTGGTAGCGGCGTGTGGCCAATTGCCTGATGGCCTGCAGGGTCTGCTGCTGAACTGAGTCCTGTGGAGATAGATGGGCCTTGAGGAGAGGTTCAGCCTTACCCTGCCCTCCCATATTCAAAATGGGATTATCAGAAATTTGGGGACGATACTCATCTGCAGAGGTGACTTTCTGTCTAAGCTGACTCAGACAGAGTAGGCTTTGTCACCACCAGGAGACATCTGGCCCTAGACATTCAAATCACTCAGCAGTGCTGAATTTTTGGTCCCCAAAGGACTGTCTCTCTATAGGACAAATGGGATATTGTCAAATATGGAAATACATCTGACTCTGGGAAGATGATTATTTCATTTATTAATTTCTATTAAGAATACTAACTCATACAATCATAGAATCTTGGAATGGTTTTGGATTAAAGCTCATCTTATTCCACTCCCCTGCCATGGGCAGGGATATCTTCCACTATCCCAGGTTGCTCCAAGCCCCATCCAACCTGGCCTTGGGCACTTCCAGGGATCCAGGGGCAGCCACAGCTTCTCGGGCATGCTGTGCCAGGGCCTCACCATCCTCACTGGGAAGAAACTTCTTCCCACATCTAATCTAAGTCTCTCCTCTTAGTTAAAAACTGTTCTCCCTGTCCTATCCCTATTTGCCCATTTCCCCTCCCAAAAGGTGTCTGTTCCTGCTTTTCCTGCATTCCTGTTTGCTCAGACATGTCTACTCCACGAGATCCCTACCTGAGTCCTGTTCAGCTGGCACTTTGTGCGGACAACAAAAATTAAAATGATGACGACCACAGTGCTGACCACTGTAAGAAGAATCCACACGTCGTAGTCTGGCTGTTGGATAAAACAGGACAGAAATTACTCTTGTGTGGAAATTACTCTTGGTGGGAGTTAAGAGGCATGGGGAATCTCCACCTCTTCTGGACCATCAGCCTTGGGAAATATCATCCTTGGCCAAGCGCCTCCTCTTTACTCTTTACAGGTAAAAGAAAAAACAGTTCAGTCTTTTCTGCACATCCATACAAAAATGGAATATCTCTGTCTTGTAGCATCTCAGCTCCCTTGAGAGCTTGGTCTAAGGCAGTACAAGATGAGAAAATCAAGGTTTGGTCTTACTTGAAGAGACTGAGAATCTCCTTGCCTCACTCAGAGTGTTAAAGCAAAATAAACTAAGTAAGCTGAAAGTGCTTTCGAGCCTTTACTTGCAGCAGATCTGAATGCTACAGACAAGTGCAACTCTTGCAATGGTGATCTCCCTCCATCCCTGAGGAGGAAAGCTCAGCCTCTCTGGGAAAGCCCAGCAGGCTGGGAAGGAGGACTGAGGGGAGGCAGTGAGAATCATGTGTCTCTTACCCAAGCTGGTGGCTCCTTGACCTCTATCTTCACATGGGCCTCTCTGTTCTTGTTCACGACACCCATGAGGAGCTCAGCATCATGGCCTCTGATCAGGACCACGGGCTGGCTCAGGCCTCTGGGCTTCCTCAGCTGTAAAGAAACAAATACAGTGAGGGCTGATCCAGAACAGCCTGGAACAAGGACGATAGCAGTCCCCCATGCACATCTGTTCCTCATGATGCTTCTTGCAACACTTCAGAGACTGACTGCTCCCCCAAGTTTATACTATGATGAATCAGATGGAAGCTTCTCTTTTACCAATTTTCCAGCATGTACTTCTTCATTTCCCCTGCTGGTGACTCCTCATGCACAGCCAGTCACTGCTTGGTGTCTCTTGACCTGCTTTCAAGCCCCTGTGTAAAAACTCTTGGTCCCTGCTCTTCCCTATGGAAGTGCCAGCAGCACTGCCAAGTGCTGCCTTCACCACAGAAATGCTTCCTCTGCACTGGACCCATCCAGTTCCCCTCCTCCCTAAGGACATTCTCTGTTCCTAGTCACACCTGCAGTTTTCCACTGTGGTCCAGGCAGCCTAGTACAGGCTGGCTCAGCAAGTGTCTGAGCCTGCTCTCCTCCAGACTGACCTGGATCAAGGTGGCCATTAGATCCAGTAACCCCTTCCCATACCCTGGAAGGATACCTGGGGCAATCCAAAGGTCAGTGGACAGGAATGGAGATGTGAATGGAGGTGCAGATGGTCAAGAAGACCATGGAGGCAAGGTTGAAGGCTCTGAGCTGTTGATAGGATTTGATACTCTTGGCTTTGGTATACCAAATGGGTAAGCTGGAAAAGTGGGAGCCAAGGCTCAGGGTAGGGATCAGAGACTGGGATCTGAGCAGCCTCAGCATCGCTCATGGACCTGCATTTGCTGCTGTGTTTCTCTGGCACCAGAAATTAAGTTGTAAGTGCATGAAAGAGCCATGAGGGTTGTATCCAATAAGGAGTCAGCCCAGAGTTTGGAGGAGGTCAGGCACCAGCTTCCCAGTCTGTTCCCTACCTACAGCTGGAGGTTTTTCATATCCCTGGATTATCTGGATGGGGAAGTGATTCTCTTCCAGAGATCACAACAGTGCTTGGGAAAGGGACCTTTGAAGGTGTCTAAACCAAGGTTAAACCTGTATCAACAGTAAAGCAGGGTGCTGTGACTTCGGCTTGAAAACTTGGGAAATCAGCCTTCCTGAGGTAAACCTGCCTGTCTGGACTAGATGGGATGGGGAAATTTATGACTTCCCAAGAGAAAGCATCCAGCTCCTCGCAGAAAAGTTTGATTGACCAGACAGTATCTTTTAAGAGCAGGATTGTGCCATGGAGACTACGTGGGGTAAGAGCCAACACCTAAAACCAGCAGCATCCTCCTGGGACCTCCCACTGGTGGCTGGGGGGTCCTGCCCTGAGCACATTTGGGGATGGGACAGGAGCACTATTTTTTAGCTGAGGGTATCACTGGGGTCTGTACCTGATCAGCAGCACTTTCATCATCGGTGATGTCGAAAAGGATCGCACGGGCTCCACGCTCCCCTGCCAGCTTTGCCTGTCCAAAACAACAGAAGCTTCAGTGGACATTTTGTACTGTAACCTGTGCCCACACCTGCCATTGGATCTGTGTCTGCCTCCTGGGCTCTTGCCAGGAGAAAGAAGCACCTGCTTGGACTGAAGAAACAATTCCCACCTTGGTTCCTGAGCTTGCATTGAGCTGCAGCGCCTGCTCTTGCCAGAGCCCTGTGGCTCACGGGTGGTTTCCTCCCGAAGTTGCGGAGGTGAACTAGTTGATGGCTTTGCAGTCACAGCAACACACAAACCCACAAACCTAACCATTCCCCAGCTCAGGGGGAGCTCCAGGTTATGCCAGGTGCTCCTTTGTTTCAGAGCTGCATTTGCTGGGGAGGGTCTTGCAGCCCTGTTAGCCCTGCTGACCTGCACCAAGAGCAGAAACTCCCACAGGTCCCCTGTCATCTGGCAGCACCGGGGCTGTCAGAGGGCCTGGCTCCCACTCACGCTGCTCTCCCTGGTTCCCCCTGCTCATCAGGGAGCAGCTCAGGTGGAGCCAGGGCTGCAGGTCTGCTCTAGGATTAGCAGTTTGATGACTTTCCCAGCGTGGAGGAGCAGCTCAGAGACCCACCTAGCCGAGCACACATTCCACCCTGGTGAGGTAACCAGCCAGCACCTCAGGGTCACCCTCCTCCTCTCAGGCAGCCCCTGGGAGCCCTCCGGGCAGGCAGAGGCAGCCCTGGGAGATGGAACATGAGCAGAAGGTTGGGCTGGGCTGGGCCGTAGCTGCTCAGGCGGAGCCCTTTGATCCACATGTCCTGAGCGGCAGAGCAAACAGGAGCAGCATTGCCAAAGCCCGGCTGGGGGCCACGGGCACTGCCCTGCTCCAACTGCGCTGGCAGGGCAGGGAACCGGCCAGGCCAAGGGATGTGGCATTCCCAGCTCCAGCCCTGCTCCTGGGTCACCTCGGTGAGGGTGTGTGCACAGAGATGGGAGTGGAGCTGCAGATGGTCGGGAACAGGCAGAGGTGGAGGCTCTGAGCTGCTGATGGCATTTGACGCTCAGGGAAACTGGAAAAGTGGGATCAAGGCTCAGGACAGAGACTGGGGTCCTGCCTGGGATGGAAGGAACCTCAGTCTTTGCCAGCACTTTCAGGGGAAGAGGATTTTTCAGGGAGTGAATTCCATCTGATAGTCAGGCTTTGATGAACAACAAACAGCTCTACAAACATTTTAGCCTGCTAAAGACACTGACTATGGGGCAATGAACAACTGAGACTGGACAAATGACTTTTCCCAACACCTCTCTAGCTCCTGTTGCAAAGGACACAACTTCTTGTGACAGGGGACAGGGCTCAGGGCCCAGGGAAGGGCTGGAGCTGTGTCGGGGAGGCTCAGGCTGGAGATCAGGAAAGGCTCTTCCCCCAGAGGTGCTGGCACTGCCCAGGCTCCCCAGGGAATGGGCACAGCCCNGAGGCTGCCAGAGCTCCAGGAGCTGCCAGGGATGCCCAGGGTGGGATTGCTGGGGTGTCTGGGCAGGGACAGGGGCTGGATTGATGCTCCTTGGGGTTCCTTTCCAACTCAAGTTATTCTGTAATTCTGTCCAAGCCTTTCACTACCTCCTTGATACAGTAATTTTCTCAGTGTTTGCTGTCTTTGTGCCCTACCTCTTCAGCCACATGGCACAGCCAAGCTCCCTCTTTGAGGACTGAAACACTTCCGATGCAAACAGCTATATAGAGGATGAATTTGGAGATCTCAGCAGTCTGTCAACCAGACTTGCAATCACTGGTTCAATCAGAATTTTTTTTTCTTGTAAAAATAATTTACAAATTAGGATCAGAAAGAAAAATAAATCACTTTGAATTAATTCCAGAGGTCCTTCCCATGCCTTCCTCTCCTCTAATGCTTTCTCTGCTGGTTTTAGCTTTGGATGCTGAAGCAGTGATAGAATTTAGGAAGCAGGGAAGTGCCTAGGTGGCTAGTGGAGTTCTCGTGCTGAGCTGGCCAGGGCTGTCTGTGTGCAGGGCTTGGCTGGGTGACAGCTGAAGCAGAGGTTGTGATAACACTCTGCACATGGTTATTTTTATCATCATTGATACAGCCTTGCAATTCCACATGCAAAGCTCTGCCCCAAGAGGTACTTGCCAGGAAAACAAGGTTCCTGTTCCAGCCAGCACCAGCCACATCCCACACCTATACCCCTGCTCCAGAGGAGGAGTGTGGTACTGGGATTTTGAGGAAGAGACTTCTAAGCTGCCCATGGCAGCAGCTTAGAATGAGATGATTTTTTGAGGTCCCTTCCAGTCCCAATCATTTTGTGATTCTCTGATCTGTACGATGTTGGAGGGAAGGAGCTGGGCAGAGGCTTCAGGAGGATGAAGAAACAGACAGGTAGGAATTGCAGGGGGTGGAAGATCCAAGATATAAGGCAGGGCCCAGGGATGTGGCCAGCTTAAGGAATATCTGCTCTACTCCATGGCTAGACTACTCCTATTTATGAGAGAAGAACTATGAGAGTCCCTTGGTGAGATTTTAGAGCAGCAATACCTGCAGGATGGCAACTGCTGTCATGCACAGCTGGATGTCAAAATCCAGAGCTGGATCTGGTTCTGGTAATAGAGTAGAAATGACTGATGGCCAGTGAACTCAGTCTACCAGGTGAACTGAGGGTTTGCTTGTTTTGGGGGGTTTAGAGATCCTGGAGAAGGAGATCAAGGTGGATGAGCAAAATGCAGCAATGTCTTGTCCCCCTGTGCCAACCTTCCTCAGCTGATTCTTGCACTTGGTAACACACTGGTACTTCCAGTGCTGTGATCAGAGTCTCAAAGATGAAGGACAAAACTAGTGAAACAGTTAAGACTCCCAGAATCCCAAAATGGTTTGGGCTGGAAGGGACCTTAAAGTTCATCTCACTCCACCCCCTGTTATGGCCAGGGACACCTTCCACTAGATCAGATTGCTCCAAGCCCCATCCAACATGGCCAAAGTTTTGAAACCTTTTAAGGTTCTGACATGGAAGATGGGCCTTTGCAGCTGTTTTGTCCTCCTGATCATGATCCTCCACAGCAGCTGCACTGACCAAATATCCTGGGGCATCCTGGCACCATTGTCATGGGATGGTCACATCTGGATGGACATGGAAGAGCTGGAGGCACCTACCCAACCCTTTTCCTTGTGTCTGTCACAAGCTGCCCAGGTGGGCCCAGGCCATTCTCCAGGTGTGGGGGAACTGACAGCAGGTTGACAATTCCATCACGCTGGCTCATGCCAACAGCTGGCATCAGCTCCAGAGCAGCAGCATTCCAGGGCTGGGCAACCCAGAAAGGGATAGGTACTGCTGCCTGGCTGCCCATGCAGACAGGGGGAACCAGCCCTGGGATGGCAAATCCACCATGGCATCAAATCCCTTTTCTTGCTTTTGATGCCGCGGCCTCCGTGAAAAAACCCTGCTGTGCAGGAGCAAAAACTGGGTCCAAGTTTTGCCTGCCTTCTTCAGCTGAGCTGCAGGGAACAGGAAAAGGACCCTGTTCCCATCTCCACCACCAGCAGGAAGAAGGCAACAGGGTGGAATCACCTGAAGGCAATCCAGGTAAAGCCAAGAAGAGCTGAACAAGGGTTTTTTCATGCTTCTGCAACACCCGTGCAAGCATGAAAATAGCCCAACATTTGGTAGAGAGACAGTCAAAAGAAAAAGTCAATGTCATTCTTATCCATGCAACTTAATCAGAATCACAAAGATTTTAAGGCTTAAAATGACCCTTGTTCCTACCTGACTTCCTTATTACCAGAGAATTGGACTAGTGAACTCAGCTTTTGGCACAGGAACTGCTGTTTCATTGAGGTGCCTGGTCCAAAGACCTCTGAGATCTCCCAGGGCCTGAACTGCTAACAAGTCATGATCCACCACTGGTTCAGCTGGTCTGCATTCATCTCACTGCTCAGCACTGACTCTTCTCGTGCCTCATCCAGTGAAGTATTACAGAATTATTTTTGGAAACAGAGCCACAGAAGTTGTTTTCTGTGTCCATGTTTTCCCACAGGCCAGAGAACACAGAAAAACACAAACCTTCTCACATAGCAGGGAACAACGTGAAGCTGTAAAACAGGAGGCAGCCAAGAGTGTAGGATACTGGGTAAGGTCTGAGAATCCCAGAGCTGCTAGGCTAGGGGGAACTCCACACCTTTTACAAAGTCAGGCAGTCCAAAAGGTCAGGGGATGGGTGTTTGGGATGACTGGCACAACATCTCTCCCAAAGGACCCCGTCTGTCAAAGGGTCCTTTTGCCTTGTACCCTGCTCTGTCCTCATCCTTTTCTCTACTTCCCAGCAGCTCTTTCCTACCTTGCTGCCTCCTCCTCCCCTTTCCTTTGCTGTACCACAGGTTTCACTTCCTAGACTGATACCATTTGAGGCATTTTTGCACTTACCTTGTTGGCCAGGGACAGGCAGGGGTTGGGATCCCGATCTGGCTGCTCCAGCTTGACAATGGTGATGAATCCCGATTCCGTGTGTTCATCCTCGCTGGTGTTGCACAGGGATAGCGGGTGGGACTGCAGGACAAAAGCAAAGGGAAATTCAGATCCTGGGGCTCAGCACTGCAAAGGGCGCTCAAGCCCACCCTGCAAACCCTCTGGACCTGCCCAGAGGTATAGGACCCTCTGCTGCTGGGTGTCACCATAACAGTGATCCCATGGCCCTGCCCGAGCCAGTGAGGCTTTGAATGACACAAAAGAACAGTCACTGCCCCAGCTGGGTGTCATCCCAGCCATCCCAACCACCACAGTCCTCCCAGAGCCTGGCCAGACTCTGTGGAGTCGCACAGTTCTACGGCTTCCAGCTGTGCCCCACTGATGCCCCTGTCACTGGGCTTCTCAGAAAGGTGGCTGGCAGACGTTCCCCTCAATCCCACGGTTATACCCACTAGAAAAGTGTCAGGAATGCTGTAGGCAGTGACAGGGGAGCTTTTTGCTACCTGTGCAGTGATACAACCTAGCACCAATCCCACATCCACAATCACCCAGCACCCAGAGTTGGGAGGCACCACAAAGCCACAGAGCTACTTTTGGTAGCACCAAGTCTTGGGCATCAAAACGAGAAGAAGGTCTAACAAAACTATGAAAGTAAGTTAAAATCATCGAATTCTAAGATGACAGCATGTAGACCAACTAGTTCTGATAGCTAATGCAAGCAGTCTGTGGCTGTGAGTTTGTATCTAACTCCTAATCATGTCTGGAACTGCTTAAAACCAAAGTAAAAGCAAAGGATTTCAGTGAAATTAGAAATATTTTAAAATAAAAGTTCATATCCTTTTGTCAACACACTAGTCAACTGGAAGGTGTCCCTGCCCATAGCAGTGGGGACAACTGGATGATCTTTAGGTCCCTTCCAACCCAAGCCATTCTGGGATGCTACAATTTAGACACCAGAGCTCAGGACATCAGACAGAGTGCCATTGTTCCAAGCCAAGCGCCATAAATTCTAGAAATTCAGGTTTTCAGGGAAGCAATCAGATCTGTTATGGCTTGGAGCAGTCAGGGAAGCTCCCAAAAAGTCCCTGCTCCCTTGGAGCACTGACAGGCTCTGCCTTGACCAATACCAAGATAGCATCCAAGTGGCCATGATCCTGCTGGATTCACCCAGAAGACCATCACTTTGTGCTCTGCTTGCCTGGCTGGGAGCTTGGGTTAATATATGATCATGGCTTTGGGTTTGTATGTGCTTGTCACGGCCACAGAGAAACACCAAAGGAAATGCACCGTGTGTTTTGGGACAGCTCCAACAGCTCAGAGGGACCCCACCTGAGCCTTTTCTGGGCTGCACCTAGAGCCTGGGGGAGCAGGGAAGGACCTTGGAGCTATGTCTGACCCTGGTTGTGACACTCACAGAGCAGTGACAGTCCTGTGTGCTGAGCTTGGAGCAGCCTTTCTGTGACCAGGACTGCTGGGCCTGATCCCAGCATTAGGGTGAGGGGCCCTGGCACAGAGTGCCCAGAGAAGCTGTGGCTGTCCCTGGATCCCAGGAAGTGTCCAAGGCGAGGCTGGACAGGGCTTGGAGCAGCCTGGGATAGTGGAAGGTGTCCCTGCCCATGGCAAGGGATGGAACAAGATGAGCTTTAAGACCCATTCCAACCCAGGCCATTCCATGATTCTGTGCTTAATGATAAACACCAGGAATATGAGCAATCAGCCAAGCTGCTGCACCTCCAAATGTGCATGTGGAGCATATGGAAAATGCTGGCAGCAGCTCTGGAGCAAGACCCAGATGATAAATCTGGAGAAGACCTGCTGAGGAATGCTGGTCCTTGTACCTGAGACCCTTCCCACACAGGCATCTCTCCATGGAGCTGAGGCAGAGTAGTGTCCCCTCATTATTCTGTGCTGAGTCCCTCACAGACACGGGGAACGTTCTCAGCACCCTGAAACTTCCAGGGGCAGAGCAGGGGCATTCCTGGGGCAGGGACACAGGCACCATTCACCACAGGCACACATTCTCTGCTCCAGAGACCTCTTCCCTCAGCTCCTTCTACTGTTTGTTGCTGTACAGGCAACTCCTCCAGCAGCAGCACAGCAGCAAGACATGGCTCTTATTTTCTACATCCTTCAACATAATTCCTTGACATTGCACTGCTCTATCCCTGGCATTATGAGTGAGGCATCCTGGCTGCACATTGTGCTTACAGGACAAGAGCAGACCTCAAAAATAACCCAAGGATGATGTGGAAAAACAAATATTGTAAGACTTCTCAATGCAGAGAACTCGTGCCCCATGTGTGGCTGCAGAGTGAGGATCCCTTGTTCCCTCCTGGATCTGTGTCTGCAGATGTCCTCCCAGACTGGGCACTCCTCTCTCTGCTGGGCTGGGCACCTCTGCAGCACTGACTGCCACAGCTATGGGCCATGGCTGCTTATCTGATCTAGGAGACAACAAAATCTCATTGCTGGAGAGAGGGGGTATGTTCATACCCAAAATCAGAGAGGTTTCATACATGCTGCCTAAATCCCACCACACTTCTGTTCCAGCACTCCCCGCTCCCAGGGGCTCGCAGTCAGCTCGGGTTGTTATGCTGGACCCCACAGTGCTGTTCCAGCTGGGGCTCCCTGGTGGAAGTCACATTGCTGCTCTGACAGATCCTTCTCCCAGGACAATCTCTGCCTGGCTCTGTGCTCCTGGAATCCTAGGGTGGGCTGGGATCAGCTGGCAGGGTTTGTTGGGTGATTCAGCCCTGCAGCTTTGTCCACATCCTGGCCTTGTTAAGTCACTGTCAACGTGCAACCCTGGCTTTGTCAGTCCATCTGTCTCTGTCACCACATCCCTCCTGTCACACCTTCAGAGAAGACAGAGAGCTCCTCCTCATCCCTATTTTCTTGCTATCACCTTTTTGGTTTCTTGTTTCCTTACCGCAAGGCTTGTCTTTATTTTCTACCTTTTCTGTCCACAGTGCCTCTCCTAAAATACTGAATTTCACTTTTTTAACTCCTCCTTGCCATCTTTCCCACTTTATTCCCACCAGTCCCACCACCTTCACACTGTCCCTCCCAGCATCACTCACAGGTTGCACTGAACAGCAGAAACATGGGGAAACATCCTGGGGTATCAGGCATGGAGAGGTGCCCAAGTCCCACCTGGGAGCTTCATGTAGAAAACAGGAGCAAAAAAGGTGACCCTGAGAGGTCATCCAGCCCACTTTGATGCCTGAAGGCAGGATCAGCCAGACCTAAAACATTCCTCAGAGACACTTGCTCAGCCTGTTTTCAAGACCTCCAAAAAGGGGGACTCCTCACCCACTCGAGGACTCCCTTCTCCTCCACACCAGAAAGTGAATTACAGTGCCTTAGTGAAGTTGGTTTTGCTCCAGCCTGAGCCTATTAATTCTCACTGAATCAACCATGCCCATGGAAAAGAGATTATTTGTACTTTTTTTTTTCTTTCTCTCCAAGGAGCCTTTAAATATATCTGTTCCCCTTTCTGTTCACCAAGGAGTCCTAAGGGAAAAGGGCTGAAAAAGGACTCAGAGAAGGTCCTCAGTCTTCTCTGTAAGGGAACTCAGAGCACTTCCCACGCTTTCTTCATGGGGGAGGAAGCAAAATTTGATCTGATCTGAAGTGGCAGGAGAAATGTTATGACCAACCCATAGGATTGGCATGGAAAAGACAGGAAGAGAACAGGACAGGAGAGTGTTCACCCAAGGGCTTGAGAAAAATCCTGGACTGAACTCTTTACTACATTGACCACCATTCCAGAAACTGCAGGCAGCAAATACCAAAATGCATTTGAAGAAGTCAAGACCAATGAAGGAAATGGCAGATTGATAATCCTGACTTCCCCTGGCAAAAGAAAAAACAGGCTAAAAAAAAAAATAAAATAAACAGGCTAATGAAGAGAAGGGAAGAACTAACAGAGCTTTGGAAAAGGAAAGGGATGGTTCACAGAGCCACAGGGTTCCTCAAAGCAGTCAGTGAGTGTAGGACTAAAGGCAGTTCCATGAATGCCAGACTTTGGTGTCTCTTCTCCTGCTCTTCTGCAAGGTCAAGGCTATGGAGGACAATGGAATATTGTGCAGTACTGCCCAGGGAGAAGGACTTTGGACATGGCCTGGAGCAGCAGAACAAGGGGGAATAGCTTCCCACTGCCAGAGGGCAGGGATAGATGGGACCTCGGGAAGGAATTGTTCCCTGTGAGGGTGGGCAGGCCCTGGCACAGGGTGCCCAAAGAAGCTGTGGCTGCCTCTGGATCCCTGGCAGTGCCCAAGGCCAGGCTGGACAGGGCTGGGAGCACCCTGAGATGTCCCTGCCCATGGCAGAAGGTGGGATGAGATAGGCTTTAATGTCCTTTTTAATCCAAACCATTCCAAGGTTCTATGATCTTCAGAACTAAAAAGAGAAGAAAGCACGGTCCCAAGGCAAACTGTCTTGTCCAAATATTCAAAAACCACGTGGAAAATGAGAGGGATGGTGAAATGACTGAGTTCTTTAGCAATACATAAAAATCCAAGTTGTTAAATATTAAAACTGTCTAGTGAAGGATTGCATGATATTAAAAAATGCAAATATGAAAAAATATACTGACTCCTCCTACAGTCTCCTACAATATACCCAGGTATTCTACAGTGATGAATTCTAGGTGAGCTGTTAATGAACAGGAAGGAGTTTTATGGAAGTTATGGAGTTTTATGAGGGGAGTTTCATGGAAACTGTTGTTGAATCACCCAAAGCAGTCAAAAAACAAACAGGCATTAGTGTAAAAAACAAATGAAAAATGAAAATCCACTAGATAACGCTGCAGTGTGTCAACATTTTGACTATTACAATAAGTCCTGCCCACTCCATCTTTTGTACATCCAGATTTTTGTACAAGTGATTAAGTGAACAAGAATACTTCAGCTTAGTACAGGTGGGATATATTAAAGCTACAAAAACTCATTAAAAATATGAAGAATTCACGGATCAAAACACCAGGAAGAGCTGTTAAATGCAAAGGTGGGGACACCAGCCTGGTTGTGGGCACAGCCTGCTGCAGTCAGGGGGCTACAGAGGAGCATCTATTGGGATTTGCCTGTGCTCTGCAAAAACTGGGACTGCAGGGGAACTGCACACACAGGGTTCTGCACTAACCTCCCCACTTAGAAGACTTCTGCCACAAATATTTCATCTAGGAACCAAACTCCAGAATGCAGCTGAGACTCGTGGTCAGTGGTGCCAGAGAGCCAGGAGAGCATCTGCTTCCAGAACACCAGCAGAGTCAGCTGCTGCCTTACCTGTGGGACAGTACTGTGACTTCTGTCTGTGTCCCAGCACCACTTCTCCTTCCCCTCCTCCCACCAGTACTTCAGCAGGTGGAATTCCATGAAAGACCTTGAGGGAATGCTCACACATTCAGGGCCAGCAGAAGGGTGCAAGGATTTTGTCCAGGACAGCAAGGCCTCCCCTGCCACAGGACCATTATCCACATTCCAATGGTGCCACAGCCTTGAGTGGATGAAATGCCTTGTGGAAAAGCTCTTTCACAGAGGAGTTACAGCCAAAGCAGCAGTGAGTGGATGAGCCAGGGGCCTACAGCATCACAGTGGCATCTTTGGGGACATGGAGCATCTTGGACATTATCGTGCCATGTCCATGCATCCATGGGAGCCACCTACTGCCTACTGCCCTGCTGGCTTCACCCAGCTGTGTCAGATCACTGTCACCCTGCATGAGGCAGGGTACAGATATTCCTGGATTTGTGAATATGTCTGGCTCAAGACACCTCTTCCCTGCTGGAATTCTGTCAGTGAGCCTCCGAGCAAAGTATGGTTTATATTCCATTGTAGGCTTCAAAAGGAAGTGGAAGTGGTTCTCCTACCACACTCTCCTTTGATGCCAACACTAGCCTGGCTGTAAGAATTACTGGCAAGATCCTCTGCTGGGTGTATGAGGAAATGGAAACAGGGCACCTGAGACAGGAGTCCTGCGGGAAGGAGCAGGGCAGATGTCTCAGTTCTAGAAGGCAGATGTGCACCTGCACAGTGCATCTCCCAGAGGTGTCAGCATGTGGGTACTGTCCAAACTTCTGGCACCAGGGACTCCTCCAGGGACCGTGCACAGCTGGGATGGAACATGCCATGTACACTTCTTAGTCACTGCAGAATGCTCCTTATGGCAACACTGCCCTGCTGGGACAACCCAGTCACCAGATCCTCCTCTTCCAGCCTGCCCCAAAACTCAACCTGGTAAGAGGTTGGAGCCAGGTGGGGATCAGACTCTTCTCCCAGACAAGTGACAGGACAAGAAGAAACAGCTACAGGTTGTGCCCAGGGAGGGTCAGGTTGGACATTAGTATGGATTTCTTCATGTCAGGTATTGGAAGGGGCAGCCCAGGGAAGCAGTGGAGTTCCCATCACTGCAAGTGTCCAAGGAATGGCATTCATGCTCTGGGCTGGGGGACAAGGAGGGGATTGGTCACAGGTTGGATTTGATGCTCTTTGAGATCTTTCCCAACCTCAGTGATTCTGTGACTTTGTGAATAATGCGGTGTGAATGTCTTTATTGCTGTAAGAAAGGCTCTTCCCAGTTTACCTGAACTCTCCAGCTTTACCAGCTGAACAGAAGCCACTCTTACCCCAAGACCATTCCACTCCACTCACAGACAGCAGCAGGAATGACATGACACTACCACTGGCACAGGAGATGCTGGGAGGAGGCTGAAACACAGCAACAGGGGAGCTGGAAAGTGCTGTGGGATATTGCTAGAAGGACATGGGAGGATGAGGAGGGACAGGGCAGGGAGATTAAATGAATTTTAGCCAGAAAGAAGATGGAAATGGCTGGTTGAAAAAGGAAAAGAACAGCTGAGTGTTTCAAGAGGCCCAAGGAAAAATTGCCACTTCCATGACTCCTGGGCATGAAGCTCAGCCATCAGGATATAGAGCTTTTTTAATTTACCTGCATGAAGTTTGAAGAGCTGTTATAACAGCAAACACACCTTATCCACATGTGAGTCACAGACAAACACATTCATTGATAACAGATGCATTATTCTTAGAGAAATTCAGGTCCTACCTCGATGTGCGAACAGCTCTGACAACCATCTGAGTCCCCAAAGGAACGGCCAGAGGTGGGACAGGAGACAAAGGATCTACAAGGTGCCAGTGCAATACTCCCATGCTTGTGCCCTGGTAAAGGTCAGCAGGGCCTGAGGGTCTGATACAACAAATCAGTCTCTGATCAAGAAGTGACTCTTTCCCTCTCCTTTTCATTACCAAGCTGGTGAACAACAAAGAGCAGTGCTGAACCCAAGAGGGATGTTTCTTTTGATTATCACGTGTGCAGGATTAGAGGGTTTAGGTGAAGTCTGGATCTTTACTGCTGCTCTCTGCAACACCCTGAAAGGACTTCACAGCCAAGTGGGGGTCAGGCTCTGCTCCCAGGGAATAAGGGACAGGACAAGAGGAAATGGTCTCAAACTATGTCAGGTTGGACATCAGGATGAATTTCTTCACAGAAAGGGTGGTCAGGCCTCGAAAGGGGCTGCTCAGGGACATGGTGGAGCACCCATCCCAGGAGGTGCCCAAGAAAGGCCTGGACGTGGCACTCAGTGCTCTGGGCTGGTGACAAGGTGGGGATCAGACACAGGCTGGACTTGATGGTGCTGGAGGGCTTTTCCAACCTAAATTATTCCCATGGAGCTGGAGAAAACTCTCAAATGCCTCTCACTGACAGGTCTGCTGAAGTTTGCTCTCCTGCAGACAGAGAAGTCCCACATGAGGGAAGCAAGCATCACTTCTATTGGCCCAGCCATGATGTGAGGATTGTACGGACTGACAAGGAAACCTCTGGAGAAGTTCCATAACAAGGTCTGGTTAAACTATCTCTGTCTGCTCCACACATCCATGTTGGAGTATCAAATGCAAAGGGAGTCTGTTGAGCCCTTACAGCACTAAATGGAAGTAAAGGTAAGCTGGCCCAAGTCACAGCTCATGCTCCTCTGCCTCAAGCACTCTGCAGGCAGTATGGATCCCAAATCCCATGGAAATCATCCAACCCACACTGATCTGCTCACCTCACACACCTTGGAGGGCCCAGCCTGTCCCCACTCTGGAGCCATCTCCATCCTTGAAGACCCTCTTTGACATGATCCTCTGTACTGTACTGCCAGTGGCTGGGAGGTTAAAACTGTCCCACAGAACTCACACAAGTCTTGTCCCTCTGCAGCCTTCGGAGCACTGGCAAAGCCCAAGCTGTGCTGGCAGCTCTCCCACCTCTCCAAGCACAGAGGTCCCTTGGGACCAGCTCAGGGGTGGCACAAACACATGAGGACTCCCACAACTGGTCCATGAAACACTTGAGATAGCTCTGACCCCTAAAGCAGCTCTGCAGAGATGCGTTACATACAGAGACTCACCTGAGCCCAGATGGCTTTACTGCAGCCACTGGGTACTTTTCCTCAACCACCAGCTTTTTACAATGGATTTCAAAGTTAAAACCTTGACAACTGATGCCAGAAAGAGCATTCTGGATCTTCTAGAAAGGAGAAAGTGGATCTAGAAGAGTAAAGACTGAAAGAAAATTCCTTTTGGGGCAAATGAACCAACAACTTCTTCTGAAGCATCACACATCTCCAGGAGGGCTGAACTACTTCTGGAAAGACACCAAAGGGGTCTCCAGAGGTTGATGTGGACTAGGAAATTCTCTAAAACTCTCCTGACAATGAAGCTCAGCAGCATTGCTGCCTGGAAATGTCAGGACCCTGACAAGGTCCTGAACCAACACTGTGGCCATTTCTGGAGAACCTGTTCACAAGTGAAATGTTTGTTAGGATTGCACATGGAGCTGTTCTCACCAGGGAAAAGCCACAGCCAGGAGATGGGCTTGGAATGCAGGAGTCACCCCAGGGAAAAGCTGCAGGCAAGAGATGGGTTTGGGGTGGAGGAGCCACCCCAGGGAAAAGCTGCTGGCAGGAGATGGGTTTGGGGTGGAGGAGCCACCCCAGGGAAAAGCTGCTGGCAGGAGATGGGTTTGGGGTGGAGGAGCCA
>PYHW01010862.1:436022-460183 GCA_013186435.1 Turdus rufiventris
TTTCAAGAGGAACCTGGAACAGAGAGCTACTACTATAAGAGCAAAAACATTCTGGGAAGCTTCCCTGGAGTGGTATGGGGCTGCTACCTGGGACCTCAGTCCCTGAAATCAAGACTTCAGGAAATGCTTGAAAAGGGGGTCAGCTCAAGTGGATCCCAGAACACAGACCTTCCCTCAAAAGAGAAAGAGCTCTTTTGCTCCTTGGAGGAGAATGGGGCTGCTACTTGAAATCTCAGATCCCAAGAGGAGATGTGAAAAGACTTGAATTATGGTGGTAACATAGTCCTCAATAAGGCTGGGCAAGAATTTCCACAACTGCTGTCCAGCTGACTCTGGTGGGCAGCCCCAAGCCCCCCTGCCTTGGGGCTCTGCTCATCCCAGGGCCCTTCAGCCCACCTCACCACTACAGACTGCTCTGGGGGAGATTTCTCATTCTCAGTCTTTTCTGTCATTCTCATCCTTTCTGGAAGAAGCACCTGTGCTTGTCCCAGTTCCCCTGCACAGCGAAGGATGCCCTGGAATCAGTGCAGCTTCCAGGTACCAGGATCCTGCTCCAAGCTCAGGGCGGGGAGGACACCAGGATGTCCATCCCTCTCTCCCCCACTGCAGCACAGCTGAAGAAACTCCTGCTTGATTCTTTCCCTCCTGGCTTTGTTATAAAGGTCACCTGGCCCCTCCACTGCCACTCATACCCTCCCTGGGCCTGGCAGGATATGAGGGGTCTGCCAGGGAATTGAAGGGGAAGTCTGCTCAGCTAAAGTCTGATTAGGTCTGTGACAGGAGCGAGAAGAAAGTGAAGGGTGTGGAAAAAAAGGGAGGAGAAGGATTGTTTTGGAGGAGAATAGGTCCAGAGCTCTGGGCAGTTTCATTAGAGGAATATTAAGTAAATGAGTCAGAGCTTGTGGTGTCTGAGGCTCGGGAAAGCTGCTGCTGGAGTGAAGGATGGCGAGGGAAGATGAGGATCGTGGTCTGCGAGCAAGATCCAACCAGGACACAACAAGAGGAAACTTGTTGCCTGCTCAGACTTTGATGAACATTTGCAGAGATCAAGCACTGCAGACGTTCCATGGCTGCCTCTGTCTGTGCCTGGTTCCAGCCCTGGGCCAGGCACTCCAGGGAGTCTTTCCCAACCCAGTGCACTTCCCAAAGCACTGGAGCTTCTGGAGTGCCCCCCTCCAACAGCACCCTCACTCACCCCACTGATCCCTAACGTCATTTTGCAAGACAGGTTTTATGTATTCATAGCTGGTATCTGGGGATAAAATTTGTCTCTTAATTCCTGCACCTAAAAAACTTAATATTGCACTGATATCACATGCAGGAACGCTCTGGGTATCAATAATACCTGCAAGCGTTCCAGGCCAGGTTGCACATTGGGGCTTGGAGCAACCTGGGTAATGGAAGATATTCCTGCCCATGGCAGAGGTTGGAACTGGGTGATCCTTAAGGTCCCTATCCAACCAAACATTTCTGGTTTGATGAAGAAATGTATATCACATATGTGTAAACATATATGTACGTGTGTGTGTGTGTGAGTGTGTATCTATATACGTACATATATACAGATATACATCTGTATGTATAAATATATATAAATATTTACCAGTACTGCAAACACAAAATCCAAGCCTGAAGTTAAGATGGGTAAGCCAAATTGCCTAATTTCAAATTACAAAATTAATTTCATAAGCACCTGGGAAATTCAAGGTAAAGAAATTAATTCAGATGTTGTTGTGGTAACAGAGGTACAGGAATAATACAGTGGGCTGCACTAAAATATATTTAAGTGCATGAAGCAGTTTTAAAGATCTGTAGGTTGAAATTCCATGCCAGTATGGGAAAAAAATACCAAAACTACCAACTGATGATATCTCTGTGATGATGCCAGAGACCAGGAAAGGCAAAGGCACGTGAGAGAGGTTACAGAAGTAGAAAAGCACAGTATTAACCACAGAGTCCCAGCATCACTGGGGGTTTAGAAAGATCTTCAAGACCATGGAGTCCCAGCTGTGCCCAATCCCCACCTTGTTCCCAGGTCATAGTTCTGAGTGCCGTGTCCAGGCCTTCCTTGAACACCTCCAGGGATGGCGACTCCAAACCTCCCTGGGCAACCCATAATTAATGGGTGACTTCAATTATGGCCATCCTGGCAAGGCAAATGTTGTACTGAAGTCTGATCAAAAGACAGATTTTGGTATCTTTATCAACTTCTTTATGGAAAAGTTTGGAGCAAACGCCAAAGTAAGTGCAATCCTGGATAGTGTGTAGGGGGTTGGTTGAAGACAGATTATCTCTCTAATAGTTCCCATTATATATTCAAATTCCCCTATTTGTAGGAAAGAAAAATTAAAAAATAAAACATTTTGAAACCATTAAAAGTCTAAGCGTAAGAAAAGTAGTTTTAGAAACCAAATGAAAAGGTAAAATATTTTTGGTTATACAGAAAATATTGAGAGATTTCCTGCTGGAGGCTTGGAGTAAAATTTACACCATTGAGCCCAAAACCCAACAGTGAATAATAAAGCAAAGGAGAAGACCAGAAAGAAGAGTAAACATTTTAAAAGTGGAACTTGAATCCAAAGGATGAGAGCAGCAAAGACTGTAATTCTGGCAAGTTAAGGAGACTGGTCAAAAGAGAAAATCATGCCAGGGGCTCCCATACAAACAACAAACAAAATTTTTCAACACATTAGAAACAGGACGTCTATTAGTGAGTCTCTGTGGCCAACAAATAACTCAGGGAATGAACGATGCACTCAAAAAATATTTGCAAAAAAAGCTCCACGAATTGTTTGCATCGTGGGGCACCACAGAGGAAGTCAGGAAGTTCCCATGCAGAGCATTTCAGCATGGTCATAAATTACTTGGGAAAATGTGAATTAATGAGGTGACAAAATTTGCAGATGAAATAGTATTTTTTGAATTATCCACATCTCAAAATCCAAATTATCCAATCTCAGACAGATTGGGAAGGATCTCAGGCTACCCAGTGGATGGTTTATTGAGCAAGACAAGCCAGGAGCTCCCACCTCCTCCCATGCTCCTGGCCACACATTCCCCACTGCTCACCCTGTCCTTGACTCCTCCATGAGCTCATTCAGCTCATTAAAATATCAGAAAATGAACTCAGCAAGGAAAACCGAGCATTTGCTGCAGTTGCAATGAGCTGGACAGGTTTGGGAAAGGGTCTCACAAGGCCTGAGATCACAGCAAGTGAGGGTTGAGTTATGGCACAGAAAGTAGGAGAGGGGAAAGCAGCAATTAGGGAGAAAGAAGAGAAAGTCCTTTAGAGCAAGGACTTGGGATCAGCCCTGTGTGTAACTGCTGCTGAAATGGCTCTCTGCAGGGAGAGGGGAAATTCAGTATCAGTGAGGACAAAGGGATGTTGAAGAGTCATTTGAGTTGTAAAGACAAGGATATAGATTTTAAAATAGCTCATTAAACCCAGGGGAGATCCTGGAATCCTTCTGAAACACTTTCTGAAAGCATCACACTGTTGGTGGGCACTGTATTTATTTTATATATATATATGTATATATGTATATATATTCCTGCCCTAACCAATAAAGCAGATAAAGTTAGGAATTTATAGGTAAAAAGATTGGGAAATGCTGTCCATGGCACACTTACAGCCCAACAGTCCTTTTGGTAATGGTGACTCTATCTCAACATGGGAAAATATGAAAAAGGGCACAGGTAGCAAGGTGGGAAATTTGTGGGTAAGAGGAGCCCAGGATGCTCCACCCAGAAGAGGATGGTGCTTTGTAAAGTTGTGAACATTGGAAATCATGCAAATACAGATTAATTATTCGCTATTCTTCATAATGCAAAGAAGAAGGTGTCACCACAAACCCCTTCCAAGGAAAAGGTGTAAAATAAACAAGAATTCTTCTCACAGGTTCAGGGTGACACTCCCTGATGCCAGATGATGTGGAGATACAAAAGATCCAGATAATCATGGGGCAAGATCCATTCCAGCTAACAGACTAAATATCCTGTCTGTCATTTCCAGCCTGGATGACCTCAAAGCTCCTGATGCTGGATTTTGGGAGGATGGACCCACCTTGACCTTTTTGTCCTACTGGGCTTTCTCTCCTGACTCCAAACACCTGCTGTATTCACTGTGTCCATGTGAAGCCCACGCCTGCTGAGCTGCTTTGCCCCATCTCCCTTTAGAGACAAGCCCAGAACCCCCAGGTCCTTGCATGGTTCATCTGCCCTGTGACAGACACCCACACAGTGCTCAAGCAGTTGACCCAAGAAGTCTCAGTCCTTTCCAGTAACTTTCCACCAAAGATGCAAAACTCCTATGCACAGAAAAAAACCTTTTGGAGCTGTCAAGTCTAACAACAGTGATTGGATTCCCTGAAGAAAGAAGCACCATCTTATTATTCACTTCTAGGTAAATCATTTCCTTACTTCTAAGTAAAGGCAGCTTTGGTTTCATGTTCTCCAATAAAAGTAAGAAAACTGTTGTTTGAAAACCAGCAAAGCAAGTCTCTTGTCTGTACAAAAATCCTGATCCTAAGGAGATGAAGAGAGAACAAATTATGGAAGCAGGGACCTCAGAGCACTGCTGGGAGAGGTTCAACACTACCTAATAACATGCAATCACAGAATCCCAGAATAGTTTGGGTTGGAGGGATGTTAAAGATCATCCAGTTCCAACCCCCTGCCATGGGCAGGGACACCTTCCACTAGGCCAGGGTGCCTCAAGCCCCTGTGTCCAACCTGGCCTTGGGCACCTCCAGGGATCAGGAGCAGCCACAGCTTCTCTGGGTACCCTGTGTCAGGGAACAATTCCTTCCCCATATCCCATCCAACCCTGCCCTCTGGCAGTGGGCAGCCATTCCCCCTTGTCCTGTCACTCAAGGCCTTTGTAAATAGTCTCACTCCATCCTCCTTCTCAGCTCCCTGCAGGTGCTGGAAGGCCACAATTAGGTCACACTGGAGCCTTCTCTTCTCCTGGCTGAAATATCCCAATTGATTACTGTTGGTTTACTTTTGCTGGAAAAAAAAAAACCAAAAAAACCAGGCAGCAGAGCTGATACAGAATTAAACTCTTGGCTCGGACTTTCACAACTCCTGGCTCCAGGCTTTGATGTCAAGTAACTAAACCGATCAGGCAGTTTAGCAAGGCTGGGTTTATCGTGGGTATCTCTGGGGGAGGCTCCCCGAGAGAGACAGCACGGTCACTGTCCTGCTGCCCTTGGACTGGCTCAGCTCAGCCTCGCTCACCTTCCTCTGCAGCATGGCTGGGAGACCCCCGGGCACCTCAGAAGCGTGAAGATGAACACAGCAATCTGCGTGTGCTTGGCTCTGGCAGGATCACACCGATATAAACACTGACCCAACACCATCCCAGTAAGACCAAAACAATATTGCCAGGCAATAAGAAGGAGAAAAAGCATTATCAACTTGACTTTTGTTCAGTAATCTGAATTTACAACCTTGACTTCTCATTTGAGCCTGAACTTCCAGTCAATCACAGGTAAAAGTACATTGCATTCCCATGTTCCTGCGAGGCAGCCATCCCCCTGCTTCTTCAGCAGATTGCATCACAGTTACCCCGGATTTTTATCAAGCAAGACCATGAAGGTGAGCTCTCAGGATGCAGAATAGACCCGAACACTTGCTCAGCTCCTTTTAAGAGAACACATCACATCTGGCTTCGGAGACTGAGTTGTTTCCTTATTTCTTTGATGTAGAACCTCAATTACTGTGTATTTGTTACCAATAGCTTTATGGTTTGAATCTTGCATGTACTCAAACCCACGTCTTTTTCTTTATTGCTCTGCAGCACATCTGAACAGTGGCAAATACTGAGTTGGTAACAACCGGATTGAATTTTTGGGGGGACTAAATTATTTCCGTGAAAGAACTCTGAAAACCTGAAGGAAGCTTAATTCCCAGCTTGGTGGCTGATGATGTCAAATTTCCAGTCATCTGGTCAGCAGCTCTGTTTCACAAGGGTTGTTTCTTTGGGGAGGGAGTTGAGAGAACTAAGTGCTTTTTTTTGTTCCATTTGCTGCTCTGAGGAGCTTTTAATGAATTACCTGAGATGATAATATGATTAAGTGAGGGCTCTATGCACTGTGGGCTGTGCACAGAGGTCTTGATACCTGAACAGAAGAGCACAGGAAATGGGTCACTAGAGAAGGCAATTACTGAAATGAAGGGAAAATATGGAGAGATGCTTATCTTGTTAAAACATGGTTGGAAACAAAGCGAAACAAACCAGTGAAGCTCAGAGAAAACCCAAAGATATCAGCTTACAGGTGCAGTCTGAGTGGAAATGGCAGACAGGTTTTCCCTGTAAATATATCTGAAAGACAGTTCAATTCCTGAAGTTACTCCAAACTCTGGCAAAACACAACTGAATATCCAAATTTAAAGATGAAAAAAAAATTACTTTGAAACTCAGAGCTCTCCCCCTCTACCAGTGCTCATTGGGTTATCACTGAACGGGGCTTTGTGTAAGAGAAGTTCTACAGAAACATTTGATAAGCAGGATGTTTCAGTTCTTTTTTTACCCCAAGATGTTTCATTTTCTCAGAGAGAAAGGGAGTTTGGTATCGATTTGCTTAATGAATAATTCAGCTACATGTAACAGTCAGGCTTCAAACATTTCTGTGGGCAAGACTGTACACACTGAAGTTTCCACAGGCAAAGAATAAACCAGAAATGCTCATACATTGTACTGTTCTCTTCACCTTACACTAATCAATTAAGTTTAACTATTTAATAACTACCTATTTAACTGGGAAAGTCAATCAAATGGAGGAACTTATATTAGTTCTTTGTGGCAATCTCACTGCAGATAACAAACACCAAGTCCTGCACCATCATAAATAATGTCAAAACCAAGGCTTGCCACCAGCTCTTATGTCTCTTCAACATGTAAAATACACATTTTAGTATGACCAGACACAGCCTCAGACACCAATATAATCCAAGAACAAAGAGCTCAGAAAATACAGAGGATGAGGGACTTCTACTTGTGAAAGCACTGACTATGGAAACAACCAAAGGTCAATGAAAGGACAATATCATGATGAAATAACAAATTAACATAGGCTGCCAGACTGATATCATGGTCAAAAGGTCAGATGTGAACCTCTGGGTACAATTCAGATGGAGGAGATCGAAGACCACAGGAATTGCCAGACTGAATTAAAGGAAATCTGTAACAAACACCCAAACTATGGACTGGTTTGCACGGCCACGAGGCACCCAAACCATCACTGACCTCTCCAGACATTGTGACCCCTCTACCAGGACACAGACAAGCTACAATCATATACAAAATTGTCCCTCTGATCTGTGCTAACATACACACATCCATAAAATAAAATCCTCAGAGATCTTAAGATTTAGCAGTTTTTCACCTGGGTCTCACAGGATTTTTCAGGGAAGCAAAGGAGTACTCCCACAACACCCACAGTTCTCCAGCTTACATCCTTAAACCCATGTTCACACAGATGCTTAGCTGGAGTTTAGAAGGTATTAAAGTTCTCAACATGGTCAACAGAATTAAACAAACACAAGGAAGTTTGTCTTCATGGAAACATCAGCCTCACTCCCTGCATTCATCTTGTTTGCTTAAAGCACTATGGCCACCCAAAAATAATACTAGTTTAATTCCACCTTTTTTTCCCTCACTTCAGAAGTCATGGCACAAAGGGTCCCAGTCCTGCCATGGAAGAAGGAAAACGCTCCAAGCATTAAGCAGTGTTCTTTGGGATGCACACTTCCATTTGTATGTGTTCAGAATGGGAAGCAGGGACAGACTCCCCATTGTGGGCTGACAATTCATCCTAAGAACAATACTCCAGTGGAAGCAGGGAGAGCAGTTTATGGGGATTTGTACCTCTCCAAACAGCCCAGTTACTATCCCTTTATCTCCTTTTCTCCTCTAAATGACAATCTACATTCAGGAGGCAACTCCATGCAGTAATTCTCTCTCCACAGTAAGCGCATGGGGCATCTCAAGCACTTTAGAGTAGTCTGCAAGCCACAGTCTGCCTAATTTGGTAGCATTCTTGAAAGCACCAGCAATGGAAGAGAGTTTAATAGAACTCCACAGCCATGCAGACATCAGGAATGGAGCCATCCTCTGGAGAGGCCATTGAACAACTTTGATTCTTGATGGAATTTACTGATGGCTCGAGGCACAACACTTGGGCAGTATCACAACATCTCCTGATATAGCATGTTATGCAATTATCAGTACCACTGCACTTCTTTATCTCCCACCTCATGATACAAATGGACAGAGGCCTCCCGCAGGGTTTGGTCCTGGGCAGACAGAAGGAGATGTTCTGCTTGACATCAGTGTCTGAGGAAACAAAGCTCTCTGTCCCTGAAGGTCTGGGGGTCACTGGGGGGAAAAGAAGGGCTGTTTTCTGGCTCCAGCAAAACTTAGGTATGACCTCAGGAAAACATGTAAGAAACCTTATCTAGGAAGGGCAACCAAAGACACTGTATGTCAAAAATTTAGCAATGGGTCCTTCTCAGCCTCTGGCAGAACTTTGTGCTGCCAGGGAAGTCACATTTAGGAACATGGTTAGAATAACAAACAAGCTGCCACAGGCCTGTGGTGTCTGGATGGTGAGATTCTGTTTAAGATCTCATGCTGGGGTAGAAGACAATACGCTTTTATCAAAGCTTCCTACAGAATTTTAGGGCTATGGAGAGTTAAAACTGAAAATCCTTCAGGTGTCTGAATTGGTGTGATCTGTGCATCAGAGCTCACCAGGCCCAGTGAACTACCCAGGACCACTGAAACACAGTAGGGATGAAAGGTCAAGAGAAGAGAAGATGCTTCTAATAACAACCACCAAAATCTGGAGAGGACAGCTCAGAGGAGGGACTGGAGCAAATGTCTTGTCTTCTGGTCAAGTCAGGCTAGGAGAACAGGTATGATGCTCCAGCCCCACTGGCTTTAACTTTCCCTCAGCCTATCCCAGCCAGATTGAAACCTGTAGAATCATCATCTTTCCTTATCTTGCATTCAGCTTTTGGGGAAGAAGGGTAAGACAAATGTCAATTAATTCTTCAAGCTGCAAAATCAAGAACATGATACCAGGATTCCAAGGAACAGGCTGGCCTTTAGGCAACAGGGCCAGGACTTGTTGGCACCTGAAGAAGTGGATTTTAAAAAGCTTCTTGTTTCTGCAAGCTGCCCTTTGGGACATTATCCCACATTTCCCACTTGTGGCCTGTCAGCTAAATCATCTTTCTGCCCCTGAAACAGCCAGAATTCCCAGTGCTGGGCTCCATCGGACACACTGCATTGCCTGCCTCCATGGCTTGAGACAGAAACGACAGGACCTCAAAATACCTTCTTTGACATTAGCTGAAGAAGACCTAAAAATGCAAGTCATAGAAACATAGAAGTGTTTAGGCTGGAAAACCTGGGATCATCAAGTCCAACCATTCGTCCAGCACTGCCAAAGCTACCACTGACCCATATCCCCAGGTGCCACATCCCCAGAGCTGTTAAACCCCTCCAGGGACGGGGACTCCACCACTGCCCTGAACAGCCTCTGCCAGTGCCTGACCAATGTTTCAAAGAAGAAATCTGCCTCAAAATCCAATCTAAAAAGGTATGGCTGGCAAGGGTTTGAAGCTATTTTTGACTTAACACCTTGCAGTTGGGGAAAGAATTTATGTCCCAGAAGTAGTTATCTGATTTAATTTACCTGATCTCTCAAACAGAACATATCTTTCTAAAATGCACAAAGTACTTATGGCCATTCATGGCACATTTAGGGGCTTCATTAAATTAGCAGTGTAGAGTTGATAGTCATAGGATTACGGCTGGGGATTTTTTCCCAGTAGCATGATGTCTCAGTCCCGTTTGTTTCAAGATAAATGTTTATGGTTGCAAACAATGATTTTAAACATCTTTTCCAACTTAAATGATTCTATGATTTGACATCAACTGATTTTCCTGGTGATGAAATATCTGATATTTGCAGGATATCTTGATTCATTCCCTAGGCAAGGAAAGGGGAATATGCCCACAGACTTACAAAAAATATATCTATTCTGTAATAAGTAGAAGAGTTATTATCCCATAAGTGGAACATAGTAGAGGGAATCGTGAATGATGAGGGTGACAAAGAATAAAAATGGTATGTTAAATAAAGCTGGATAGGACTTGGAGCAACCTGGTCTAGTGGAAGCTGTCTCTGTCCATAGCAAGGGGTTGGAACAAGATGATATTTAAAGTTCCTTCTGACCCAGGCCATTCCAAGATTTCATGATATGAAGGCCAAAAGTGCCAAGGGCTTCAAACGCCAATTAACAGCACCAGCTGAAAGCCATGTTGTGAGATTTTCAATACTTGAACCTAAGGAACCTTGCAAGGCTTTCTGTGTGAACAAAGAGCTGAGCTCCACATCAGTGATGGAGAGTGAAGGAGGTACTTATGCAGTTTTTCCATCCAGACTTGCCCAGACAGAGCAGAAGGGGGTTGGAAGGGCTGGTACTGAGGGCAGTGGGGCTTGGGCTGGAAGATTCTGCAGGAAAGGACAATGCATTTGATTTGTACCAAAGGTCCATTCAGCGCAACATCTTTGCCTTGACAGTTGCCAACAGTGGATTTCTGAAGGAGAAGTAAGAACAGGACAAGCTTGTAGGGCTTCTGCCCCGGGCATTCTCCAAGCCTCCAACATTTTATAGACTCCCTGAGACAAAGCTGGGACTGGTTATTTCATAGTCATTGATGGAGCCTTCTCCCATTCATTAGTTCCAGAGGTTCCATTTTGAACCTCTGTAAATTTTCAGCATCCACAGCAGCTCCTGTAGCAAGGGATTTGACATGTTAATTGTACAGTTAGCGAGGAGCACTTCCCTTTGAACCCAACTCTTTGTAGCCTCATGTGATGCCCCATTATTTTCACATGGAAAGAAAATAACAGTCAATTCCTATTCATGACTCAGTGGATCTTGTCTGTATCACCCTTCAGCTGCCTTTTTTCCAGCCAGAAGACAGTGAGTCCAGTTTATTGTTCTTTGGATAAAATATATATTATGCTTCCTTTTATCCTTGTGTTTTTCTCCAAACATCTTCCAATACAGCTACTGCTTTTTTAGAGCTGTGGGGAACAGAACTTCACACAGATTCAACATCTGGATGTACCTGGGATTTTCACAGGAGCTCATAGAGATTCTCTGGTTTATTCTCTCATTTTCATTGCTAATGTTCCTTTTGTCTTCATGACAACTACCACACGCCAAGCTGACACTTGCACAGACCAGTCTGTTAAAATCATAAGACACAGTTGAGGCATTGGGTAAATCAGAACCCACCACCTGAAGGTGAAGAAATTACCAATTCTCCATGTTCTGAAGTATTTGGTCTCATAAGGTCATGCAATGATTCACTGCAGTCTTCATCACAGTAATTTCACGACTATAATGCGCACGCTTTTGACTAAAATTTTGGTCCAAACCCGGAAGTGCGCCTTATAGTCCAGTGCGCCTTATATAATGTACAAAGTTTGGAAATTTGCAAACCCGGAAGTGAGAGCTGCGAGCCGAGCTGGGACCCGCGGGAGCTGCGGCCGTGCGGGGGGAGTTGGGAACCGCAGGAGCCGCGGCCGCCGGGCAGGGGAAACCAGGACGCAGTGCGGCCGCCGGGCAGGGGAGCAGCAGGAGGAAGCGGCGCGGTCGCTGGCTGGGGAGAAGCGGGGGGAAGCGGGGAGAAGCGCTGCCGTGGGAAAGCGCTGAGAAGCACCAAGAAGTGCCGCCGCGGCTGGAAAGCGGTGAGAAGCAGCACCGCCGACGGCCGCGGGGAAGCCGGGACGCAGCGCAGACGCACGGTGGGAGTCGGGAGCCATGAGCCGTGTCAGCTGGCGCCGGGGGCGGGCAGGAGTGCTGGGGCCCACTGCATGGAGAGGGCGCCTGGGGCTGCTTTTAAAGGCTACACCGATCTTTGAAAAATGTTTGCAAATTGAGCACTTGCCAGTAATTTGCTACTTTGTTGTGCGCCGCGTGGCTCCTTGCTGCAAAAAAAAGTGCGCCTTATAGTCCGGTGTGCCTTATGGTCATGAAATTACTGTACTTCTAATGAGATCATGTATTGGAAAGCTACAGAACATTTACAAGCATTCCTGTTCCCACATGCTCATCAACACCTGGGAGAGCACAGCTACAGCACACACAGCTGTAGCCATGGGCTCCTTCCAAAGGCAAAGTCCATCAGTCACCCCTTCCACCTGCTTCTTACCTTCCAATAATTATTTATCCAAGGCTCTCCTTCTTAATCCATGTCTTAGTTTTGCAGGAAGTCTTTGCATTTGGGAAATTCAGCCAGACCTGCCCAAATGACGCTGCAATTGAGTCCTTCACAAGCACTCATAACACTTTATGTTATGACTTCTATCACTTTATCATTTTACAACAGAGTGCTCTGGGCTTTTGTGGATTAATTGGAGCTCAGAGAAAAACTGGAATCCCATCAGCCACCTTCCAGGGATTTTAAACAAGAGTTCATAGACAAGTTAATAGTTCAATGATTTCATCCTCCCCAGTCCTTGGGTGAATACCACCTGATCCCAGCGACTGATAGTGGTAATTGTGTCTATCTCCATCATCATCATCATCTCATCTCCAGACATTTCAGCGTGAGACAGATGAAAGCACAAGGAGAATTGTATCCATTTTTCTGCTGGGAGTTTAGCTGACTTAAGCACAGCTTTTAGACTTTTAACGTTTCATAGATCCTACCAATTGTCAGGTGAACTTTCTGCTTGCAACTGAAAAGAATCCAGCATTACCAAGTTATTTCTCTTATCTTTTCACTCTCTTCATACATTTTTAGGCTGTTCCTCTTTTTCCTAATTTTACCAAATTTCTTGATTTTCCAGGATGCTTTTATAAACTTTCTTACTCTTATGTTTAGGTATCCTGATATGCTTTTTTCATTTTTCAAGTATTTCTTGAGAGGTACATTTTATGTTAATTCTTACTATAGTGTCCTCAAAAACTTGGTTCCCCTCTCAGATTCTTTTTAATGACCTTATTTGATTTCATGTCACCCTTTTCTAAATTAAGACACAACTGTAGATGATTTTTGGCCTTTTAACACCTTGGCAGGAATAAAGTACATGATTGTCACTGTCCAGAGTGACTTTTCAGAAGAAGGATTTTGAATGAGGGCATGGAAAAGGCCAAGGCCAGCACGGCATTCCCCAGTTTATTCTGTGGAGATAACAACCACAAAAGAGGGAGCCAGAGAAGGAGCATGAAGAAAAGAGCTGCCACCAACTCTGGCCACAACCAGGTGCAACTGGCAGAAATGATGAAATTGTGGTTTCTCAACCAAAAACCAACATGAGTTGTTTGATGATCTTTTTTAACATAAGGGCTGCGTGTTGTACAAGCATGTGGGGTTCGTCCATCACTCAAATCTGACATGCTTCTCTCACGGAGAAGTTGTGCAAAGTTTACAAACAGCAGCTTTTGGTCCCCTGGAGTGATAAAAGAGAGGTCACAGGTCCTCTGGAGGAGGTGATGGAAAGACCAGATATCTCTATGAGGAGAGCAAAGTGTTGGAAGCAAATCCTGACAAGCAACAGCCGAAACCCTTCTGTGAACTGCTACTGAACAAGAACAACACATACAGAAAAGCAACAAGAGTAACCATTATTCTAAGCAAGATGAAAATCATAGAGGATTTTAAAAAGACATTTGGGAGAACAGATGAGGGGAAAAATAGCTGAGTGGGACTATATAGCCTGAGGCATGTTATGTGAATGAGACCAGGTGAAACAGGGTAATGGGGAGGACAGTAACATTTTGGTGGCCCCAGGGAAATGTTTGGAGAGAAGTCTTCAGCACTGACACTGAGGAACAATGTGCACCCACAGCATGGCTTCAGGACACTTAGGGAACAAAGTAACAGCGGTGGTGCAGTGTCCCAGGCATAAGAAGGGGAACTCTGATCTCTTCAGGATCTTGGAGAGGTTCCACTTATTTTGGCATAGAACTGTCTTAGCAAATAAAAAGTTATTCAGATCATTGTGCAAGGAACGGGACTCAGGACTGGAGTAGAAACACAAACACAAACACTATGTCTCTTACTACTCTAAAAAGTAGCCAGGGCTGGGTTTTTGGAGCTGTATCTCTACACTGCATGGTCGTGAAAAGAGACCAACCTGCAAAGATTTAAATTCTGATTCAAACTGACACACAGGAAGCTGTGTGGAAGCTACAGGAATTATCACAATTTAGTCTCTTAGTTGACTTTCACAGCCTTAGAGACGTTCCCTATATTTAAACAATCTGAAAGCAACATTTTGGTGCAGGATCTTGCACAAAACTCAACTAACGAAGGAACCAGTGCTCTACACCCACTCCCTAGAACTTGTCTCTTGTGCTCTGCCATGTGGTCATCACCCCATGCCCATTCTAAACAGTGTCTTCACTGTGCCTGCCCTGCTGTTTTTCAGCTTGGTGGTCTTTGTAAGGAGAACTGTTTCACATCTCTAACAGGACTAGAGTGCTGCTCATTTTTTTACATTTGGATCAACTCAACCCCAGGGTCATCCTCCCTGAGTTTCTGCAATGGACATACCCTTCCTACAGCTCTATACCAACAGTGCTGCCCAACACACACCCCATGGAAACACAGCTGCTGGAGAGCTTTAGAAGTAGGAAGTTGAAATCTATCCTTTCACGTAATTTTGAACTAGAATTCATGTACCTTTTACCAAAAACAAAGCAAATTTAATCCCCAAACTGCTTTACTTACATTCAGAAGTAACATGTCATAACCAAACCCAGTCAAAAGCTTTTAATTTGTTTCACAGAATTTATGGCCAGAGGAATTTATTCAACAGTCAGAACTGCTGTGTTAGACAACCCAGTACATCTCTGCCACTGCCCTGATGCTGAGCACAGTAATAAGCATGAGATTAACCCATTTGATCACTGGAGACCAAATTACTGAGATGGAGAACAAAACAGAGATCAAAGGGCCACTAATGCCCTTAACCAGCCCCTTCAGGGATGGGGAAGTGAGAATACATCCATTGA
Source organism: Turdus rufiventris (assembly GCA_013186435.1). Lineage (NCBI taxonomy): Eukaryota > Metazoa > Chordata > Aves > Passeriformes > Turdidae > Turdus > Turdus rufiventris. Next base: position 451,071 of record PYHW01010862.1, read on the forward strand.
TTTAGGCAGATGATTCAGATCTCAACATGCACAGGAAAAGGACACACCCCCAAAATTTCAGATAATTTGAACAGGGTGGCTGCAGGGGGGAAGAGTCTTCCACAGAAATCTGGCAGCACAGGAGTAACCCATACAGCCTAAGCACATCCAAAACAATCTTCTCTCCACCACCTTTGAACACTGCCCTACATGTTTGAGTGCCTTGTTGTGAGGTAAGGCCAATCCTTGATGCTCCTAAAAACAACTCCCGCCTGAGCTGTGCTGGAAGCACGCCCAAAGCTCCGAAGCATGAGATGTGATTACAATTCCTTAATGCAGCCTGAAAGTGTTGTGGGCAAATGAAAGGCCCTGCAGAGCTTCCTGTTCTTTGCAGCCAGGGAAATAAGGGAGAAAATAAATAAGTATTAAAACTAAGTAAAAAATCACAGAACTCAAAGAGAGAAGAGACCTCCATGACCACCCACACCAAGTGTGATATATTCCCTTGTACTGAGATTCACTTCACATAACACAAAATTTCACTTATTTGACCCTTGGCAATCCCTGCAACATAGACTGTCATGATACCTATGATGATAGGACCTGAAGGTCAACTACACTGCATATTTCCCATTGTATTTACTTGTTACTTTTCTCAGTTTAGGATAAAAATTGGTTTTTTCATACTATGAGGTTGTGAACATTTTAGGCTTTTAGACATGTTTTTGGCATGCTTCACTGCATGGAAAACCACTGAGATACATTAAATAAAAATGCATGTCAATTTTTTCCAAAATCCAGCCTGATAAAACAGATTCCTCTTCCATCATACTGAGTTGGGGATGTTTTCATAATTTTGACAATTCTAAGTTTTCATTTAAAAGCAATGAATTCACATGCAGTTCAAAACAAACTTCCTCAATCCATAGGAAATGTCCACCAAAGCATTCACTTGATGGAGGCACAGAAAAAAAAAATCTCTAATGGTTCAGAACCATTCTACCACAAATTCAGCCCGGCTGCAGCCTGCAAGCACCATAGGGGCCTGTTTCCCTTCTCCTGTATTCTCACCCTTTTGCCAGCTTATCTTTGGGAAATGTCCACTTGTTCCCTGGATGTATTCCAGTGTCTGTGCATGGCCAGATATCCTCTATTGACTGTTACTCACTCTAGCCCTGTGGGTTCAGTCTCCTGACCACAGATCTCTGCTCTGCTCCAGTCGGGAGCCTCCAAATCTGTCACATTTTTACTACTGAAAATCTTCAGTTCAAGATGGATCTGCGCCCACCGTCATAAATGATTCAACTGCAACCACAACCAGCACCAGACAGTGCACTGGGAAGCTGGGAGATTTAGATTTAAAGTCCTTTAAACTCCTTAAACAGGGAACAGTTTCCAGTCACATGTTTTCTGGGTGAGGAAAGGAGAAGACACACCATGGAAAGCTCCAGCTCAGCCTCTGTATAAGCTCTAGAGGGCTGGGGGTTCAGAAACAGCCTCTGTGATGAGCCTTTTCTAGCAGCCAACTATAACGGAGGTTCCTACTCTGCATCTAGATTTTAATGGCTCACCTGCCAGTTGCACTTAAATCCTCACCTATACTGAACTAATCCACACTATGGGTTACACCGCACATGGTCAACTCTGCACTCATATTCCATGTCCAATTTCTAAGAGATCTGTTGGGGCTTCTTCAACACTACCAATGTCCCTGTGCTGGGTGACTACAGCGTTTCTGAGTCACTGCTTCGTGCGTTCCCCGAAACAGCTTCTACTTTCACAGACTCACAGGGTGGTTCAGGTTGGAAGGGACCTTGATGCTCATCTCATTCCACCCTCTGCCATGGGCAGGGATACCTTCCACTACCCCAGGCTGCTCCAAGCCGCGTCCAGACTGGCCTTGGACACTTCAAGGGATCCAGGGGCAGTCTCTGGACAACCTGTGCCAGGGCCTCAGCACCCTCACAGGGAAGAACTTTCTCCTAATATCTAATTTAAACCTACTATCTTTTGGATTGAATCCATTCCCCCTTGTTCTGTCACTCCAGACCCTTGCAAATAGTCTCTCCATCTTCCTTGTCAGCTACTTCAGGTACTGGAAGGCCATGATCAGGTAACTCTGGAACTTCTTTTTTCCACATTAAATAATTCCAAATGTCTCAGCCTTTCCTGGGCAGTATCTATGTGCCATGTAAAAACGTGGGGTTTTTTTCCTCTGTAGGAGCCATTATCTAAGTGTTTCAGTGCAATTTCCCTTTAATGGTTTTTGCCAGAGTCACACTTTTTGGTACTTAGGCACCCATTTTTATTGTGCTGCAGTCAATGGCTCCATTATTGCTGCTTCTGAGGCAGTTCTTGTACATTACTTAATGCTAAGTCAAGTCTGTGTACTTGAGTACGAGCTGTTCCACGAGACAGAAACTGATCCTTTGAACTGCCTCGAATTGTGCTATCGGACCAGTTTATTCACACATAATTTAAGTTCCCATTATCATCTGGTTCGACTTTCCCACTTCTTTGATCTCTGTCAACATTATGCACTCAACATCCTTTTGTTGATGCAGGAGCTGGGAGGATAGAAGACTACTAAGGTATTTACTTTGGTATGGGTTGGGAGTGTAAACCTCTTTGACCACTTAAGGAGGTGATTCCAATTCCAACTGCATGTGCCTTGCAACACTGGGAACATCTCAATTGTCCAGGGTCATCCCACAGTTCATTGCAGCAATTCCAAGGGATAATTATCACTGCTGTTCTGAACACCTCACTCCTCTTCTAACTGGATGTGTGATTGATTTTCTTCTGCTGAATGGTACATGCCACTAAAAACAAAAAGGTGATTCAGGCTCCTCCTCCAATTCTCACTCAATCCATCCTAAATATATAAATTTGAATGTTTTTAACATAATTTATTCTTCAGGGAGGAGAGGAGGAAGGAGGATGATCCTTGGTTTGGGAGTTCAGAGCCTTTAGGGGGCTTTTTCTGTGCATTTTTTAGAACTTTTAAAAATTTTCTTCAAGGTGTTTTCCAGCAGTGATCAGTTAAAACAATGCACTCCATGGGTAAATGAAACTGCTGAGTTTGTACAGAAATGGAAAAAAGTACTGTGAGAATTGCAATGAAATAATGGATGCTGGGAAAACTAGTTCTACACACTGCCTGCTCAATGAGACTGCGCCACTGTCCCACACATGCACTGGAATTTCTATGTGTCAGCATGTGAAGGGATTGGAACTGCTGATCACTTTGCCCTCCCTGTAGTAATGTGAGGTTATCCATCTCTTTTTAAATATCACTAATAGGGACTCATCCCAAACTTTTAACACTTACTCTCAAATGCCCTAGAAGTAGAGACTGTACCAATCCCTGCCACTTTGCACAGACAAAGAAATCACCCTCTGCCCTCTGCAGAAGATGGGGGTTATACATACTTAAATATAGATATTAATGCTCAGTTTTAATAATGCGTCCTTGAATCTTGATCATTCTTGAACTGTCCTAAACAAGACTGTAAGTGATGAAATATATCTCAAATAAAAAGGTTTCTTTTCTTCCACAATTAGATTTTCACATGTTGTAATTCAAATTAGAAAAATCTTCTTTGAACTCGCTCCAGTGACTCTCTCCTTTCCTTTCCAAGACATTCCTCATTTTCCTATCTATCTTCCAACCAAAATCAACTCTCTCCAGTACGAAGTGCAGACTGAATCACAGGTAAGAAGGAAACCAAGACTTATTCCTCAGAAGTTAGCCAATAGAGGAGCAGAAGTATCAAACAAAGAAGCTGAAAAATCTCTATAGTAATCCCGTGAAAGGGAATTAATCTGCAAGCAGCCACAGGAACTGCAATTCCGAGGGCATGTTGAATCCTGAGCTGCTCATGCATTGTCCACTGTCCATCCAACCTACTTGTCTTAAAGCTTTGGCTCCTACATCCATAATAAAGGGCCAGTTTTTGACTCCCATGGGACTTTTAATGGTAGTTCAGATTCCTGCAGTCACCTAGCAGAGATCACAAAATCCCAGACTGGTTAGGGTTGAAGGGACCTTAGAGTCCATCCAGTGCCACCCCTGACCTCGGCAGGTACACCTTCCTCTAGCCCAGGCTGCTCCAAGCCCTGTCCAGCCTGGCCTTGGACACTCCCAGGGATTCAGGGGCAGCCACAGCTTCTCTGGGCATTCTGTGCCAGGGCCTCCCCACCCTCAAAGGGAAGGATTCTTTCCCAATTTAAACTTCCAAACCTAAATTTCCAGTTTGAAAACTGCCAGTGAGTTCCCCAGGTGCTTCCTGCATCCAGCAAGAGTTAATGCTCAGAGCAGGTGCTCCCTGAACAAGCTGGAGCACTGCACAAGCCTGGAGATGATTTCTGCAAGAAATCTAAGGTGTTGGTTTTTTGACCTATAAAGGCTTAAGTGGCTCTGCCTGCTTGAGAAATTCCTCTCCCTTTGCATTACACGGCAGCAGCAGCGTTGGAGTGCCAGAGGAACACTGCTGGGGCTGCACTGGCAGGGGCTCCCTGGCATCTTCCTGCTCACCCACTGGGCAACAATGGAAATACAGAGATTTCCCACAAAACTGCTCACAGGGGCAAAGGTTGTGAGGGGAAATTCAGCACTGGGGCTCTTTTATTGTACATAAAGAGGAAATTGCTAAAGTTGGCTTCTGAGATGTAATACGCCACAATCAAAGTCCATTTCTGCAGATGATCCTGGAAAATAGGGTAAGGAGAAACGAAACCAGGAAAACATTCTGGTAGAAGTACTTATGGTGAGGGTCCATCATTTACATGCAGGATTTTCTGTATTAAATTAAGAATGCATTTCTAAAAATATATTGACCAGAGCACTATGAAGATAATTGTAAGTCATAAAGAAGAGAACCTGAACTCTGCACCACTGATCCTTAAGCAATCCTATTCTACCTCTGAAGGAAGAGAGCATTGCTTTGGAAACAAGACTGAGCCAGCCTGCCCCTCTTCCAAGCTGAGTTCTGCAGTTTGTTTTCTCCTGGACAGGCTGACTGCACCTTACAAAGTCCGACATAACCAAGTCCCATGCAAAAATGATGTCAAAGCCCCACTTCTTGACTCAATAACTGTAGATGTACCACGTTATATCCCTAAACTGCATTTGAAGAAGCAATTGTGCAGGTATACATGCACAGCCAGTTTAATTTATTCAGTAGGAGTTCCAGTGACATCAAAATTAAGTACACGACCTGAAGCTTTTGCAAGATTGGGATGCTGACAACCATGTGCAAAATGAGACATCCCAATAAAGCCTGATTCTGGTGTGTTTAATATCCCACTATCTAAAAGCAAACAGAAAAGTATTCATCCCACTCATTTCTTACTAATTTTGTACCTGAAGAGTCACATCCTCATTTTCTGTTTTCCCTTTACAGAGGTAAGAACCCACTGAAGGATCAGGATCAAACAATTCTAAATGTCATTTTATAGGCCATGTTTCAATATAAAGCAGCAAAATTAGAAACCACAGCATGAGATCTGCAGGAGAGGTCACAGGTACACTTAGCTAAGCCCTCCCAGAGCACAGTACCTGGCACTGGGCAAACATCCTGCTGCAGAAGGCACAGCCTGACCCCCTGTCCCAGCACTGCCAGCTGAAACCAGGATTTCCCGCACTGGATCCAGTGGGATGTGGAGCAGGAGTTCACCCCAGCACACAGAGTGGCAGAGTCAAGGCCTGAAAACACAGCCAGGGCAGGTCAGTGTCTGCGTGCCCAAATTTAACAGGCTGGATTAGATTTTCCCCAGCCCTCTCCACTTGGAGGATGACTTTTAAAGGATGAAATCGGACACTATTCACAGCTGTTTATTCCAACACCTGGTTAGTGCTGCTGTGATAGCACACAATTCCCACTTGGTATTGCTGCATTTGGTTAGAAACCTCCACAGATCCCTCAGGAGAGGTTATCGTCCTCACATTTCCAAAAGGTCCTACCCTATACTTTGTGCTCAGTTGCAACACCACTGTAGCTTTTGTAAGGAATAAATATTGACTTTCCTGGACATTGCCTCACAACAGAAGAGGACCTTGAATGCATTTGTCTCAGATATTTTTTTTAGCCTGGTAATATAATTTTATAGCAGAGATTTCATTCTGAGGAGTTCAAAAGGCATGGAAAAGCAGGCTTTATTCATGTCACAAATTGTCCATGTTCACTTTCAGACAGGTGACCATGTTCTAAAGCTGTTCAACTGTCCTTCTCTTCTTAAAAAAACTACACAAATTTATTACTTTCATTTAAATTTCCAGACTACAAATTTAATTAAGATTTCAACATAACCCATTTGGAAAGACCTGGAAAAATGCAGGAGAAAATTAAGACTTAATGCAGGCTATTTTGACCTTTCTTTTTTTTTTTGTTCTCAGGAATAAAGCACACAATTGTCAGGCAGATGAGCCACAGAATGGAGAAAATGCACACCAGGTCTCAGGAAACCAAGCTCCAAACTCAGTGTGTGCAGGAGATGGGGTCTGTTCAGTGAATGGCTCAGCTCTGGCTGTGCAGCACCTGCAACACCTGCCCAGGTGTGGAGATCCTCTCCCCTTAATAAACGTCAGAGAACAGCATTAATTCATCTATAAAACTGCTTGTGGTGACACCACTGGAGCTCCTGCGTAGGTAACATTCACCCTTCAGCTACAGGCAACAACAACAAGCAGGCCCAGGGATTCTGGTGGGCACAGACAGGATGGGTTTTGGAGCTAAAAGAGAAACACAAGCTTGGCAGAGGGTGTGGAAAGCCTCACGAATTTCAGAGAAAAAAAAACTAATCCTGTTTTGTGTCAGATGTTTCACATCCCGACATGTGACTTGACACACTCAGCTTTATAACATCAATTAAGATATGAAATGATCTCCATGGAATCAGCCGACCACATCCACAACTCAGCAGTAGTAAGGCACAGCCACAGCTCGGCCCTTAAGGAAGGCTCAACCCTTTGCACGACGCTATCCCCTCGGCCCCCAGGACCAAAGCCGCAGGGACAGCGCACGAAGCACGGCATAAACCCACAAACCCACGCCGGGACACGGAACCCAAGGCACCGCTCGGGGAGCCCAGGCAGCCAGGAGGGAAAGGGGACAGGCCAGGGCGGGTGGCGAGATCGCCGGAGCGGGACAAGGCACCGTTGCTCTTACCTGGAGCAATTTCCCCTCGGCCGGAGTCACCTCGGCGACGTTGGCGAACTCCCCTTCCAGGACGATGGGCTCCACTTTGAGCGGGATGACCCTGATGATGGCTTTCTGCGCCGCCGCCCGCTCCGACTCCACGGCCGCCGCCAGCGCCAGCCCGGTGTGGCCCAGTCCTGCCTGCAGGGTCGCCATGAGCAGCCAAGGCCAGAGGACAGCCAGCTGCACCTGGGGGCCAGCACTCATGCTACCAGCAGCGGGCTCCGGCCGCTCATACCGCTCGGGAACGCGTCCTCAGCGCGGTGGGCTCGGCCGGCGGCACCGCTGCCGGGGCTCCGAGCCGGCTCCGGACAGAGCCAGGGGCCGCAGAGCGGGGCTCGGTCACCGCCAGCGGGGCTCGGTCACCGCCAGCGGGGCTCGGTCACCGCCAGCGCGGCTCCTCGGCGACGCCGGCTCTCACCATCGCCGCTCCTCTCTCCCCGTGCCACGTGCTCAGAGGCCGCCGGGAGCTCAGAGGCATATTTTAAACAAACAAACATACAAACAAACAAAAATATCCTAAATTGTGAGTCTCTGCTCCGGCAGATAAATCCAGAAGGATCAGCAAAACAGGTTGCAAGCAAGAAGTGAGTTTGGGCGCACAGGGAGCATTAGGAGCTCCTCGGTCCCACCGAGATGAGGCACAGGGAGGTCTCCCCGGGGATGTGGAGGCCTCCTGTCTTCTGGCTAAGAGTTAGGAAGATCCAGAGGTTCAAAACATCCATCCCAAATACCCTCGAGAGACACCTCACCTTCTTGCTAGCATTTCCCACAAGCACAACCTTATCTGCACCAATCGGTATCCTTCCCAGAAATTAGAAGGCAGTATCCCTTGAATTTATGGTGATAAGAAGGCTTGCTCCAATACCGCTCCCTTCCAAATGGAGTTGATCCCTTCCATCTTCCTCATGCCAGAAATGCTTCATTCAAGCTTGGAGATCAGCTTCACTTTTCCCTTAGAAATCCATGCTCACAGTCTGACTCCGAGTAAAGTTCTAAAAAATAATTAATAACGCGGACGTCCTCTTCATGGTTGGAAGTTTCCAGGAAATTAAAAAGGCCCCCAAACACGACCAAAGTTTAGACACGAAGCCCAACAGGTATGAGGCAGAGAGTGACGGCGTATCTCGTTTCTCTCGCACTATTTCTGTACGTGCCCCAGTTCCGGTATGACCACTTCCAAGCACACGTTAAGAAGATCTCCACTCAAGGCCCCACAAAATAAAATAGAAAGCTCCACGGTCTGCCCAAAGGTCACATGAAACGCATCGAGGAGTCTTCATAACTGGGAGAATTAAGACAGAAAGTGTTTTCAATCAAACTGAAGTTACAGTGATCGCACGGCTCTGGAGAGAAAAGGGGATTTACAAGAAAGAAAGCTTTGCAAACCTGTTAGGCAGTGAGCCTGCTGGAGTCCGCAGGGGCCAGGCCGGGAGGGAATGCTGCAGTAAATCCCAGGCAAAAGTTATTTCCAGTAGCTTAACAAAACCATGTGGCTCTGATGATGTTTGGGTTCGGTCTTAAAAAAGAAGAAGAAGAAAAAAAGTATTAGAAAAAAGTGGAAAACTCTCGCACACACGCAGCAGGCAGGTAGGTGCAAGTGGAGCTCCACAGTCCGAAAGAGGATCCGGAGAGATCAAAGGAGAAAATTACAGCAGACAGAGAGCTCCCGGGGCAGGCATGGCTGAAAGTGAAGTGTCCGCATGTAATCGCCCGACCTGCGCCAGCACCCCCGCGCGCTCCGGGAAGGGTTCCAAAGCGCGGCGTCCCCGCAGCGGAGGCGGGCACCGGCCGTGCCGGCAGCGAGCGCGGACGGCGAGCAGAGCTGGGACATGGGCAGCGACCCGCCGGCGGAGCCGCTGCCGGGGCCGCGGGCGGCGGGGCGGGGGCCGGAGCGCGGCTCCGGTGGCGGCGGCGGCGGAAGGTCCCGGCGGG
>PYHW01010862.1:462986-474642 GCA_013186435.1 Turdus rufiventris
AAGGAAGGAAGGAAGGAAGGAAGGAAGGAAGGAAGGAAGGAAGGAAGGAAGGAAGGAAGGAAGGAAGGAAGGAAGGAAGGAAGGCCAAAGATCACTCAATATTTCCCTGTAATCGCTTCAGCATAAAATGATAACTATTTTTCTTCGCCCTAAAAGGGCATCTAAAGTGAGGTGAACCCTCCCTGAATGCGTTACATAATACATTTGTAACTCAGGATTGAGGGTGCCACATTGAAACTCAAGCTTTTACAAAATTAAGTGAAACACAAAGTCAGAAAAGTAGAATACACAAAGTTAGAGTACATGTCCTCACAGTCTGAACTTTGCCCTCAGCCATAAACTGGGCAGAAGAAATAAGCCAAAATCCCAGAATGGGTCAGGCTGAAAGGGACCACAGAGGGTGACTGGTGCCACTTTCCTGCTCAGGCAGGGCCATCCCAGAGCACAGGGCACAGGATGTGTCCCACTCATAAGTCCCACCAGATGAAACCATGTAGTTTCCAGCCTTACTAATTCTGTGATTCTGTGAGTCTGCTCAGTGTTAAATATATATATATAAAATATATGTATCATATTGATAGAATTACATATGCATTTGAAAGTGCTATGTAAAATATTCCTAAAGACCTGTGTGATATAGTAATGGAATACTCAGGGTAGTTTGTGAAGAGGAGAAAAGTTAGAAAAAAGTTATTTCTGAAAAAAAGAGAGAATTTGTCAAACAAAAGGGCTGATAGTCCCTGAATTGTTCTTCAACACAGAATAAGCTCCAGTCATTGAGCCAGCTCATGTTCAGGAGCACCATGAGTCTTCTCACTGGTTACCCAGGACATAGGGCCTAAAAACCAAACCATCTCCCCCCAAAAAAGGGGGTTCCCACACCTGATCCTTCAGTTCCCAGCAAGGAAATTTGGGCCCCAAGCTCCAAACACCTTCAGCAACAGAGAAAATGCTCCTCCAATCTGAAGGAGCCCACAGGAAAGATGGAGAGAGAATACTGACAAGGGATGGAGGGACAGGATGAAGAGGAATGGCTTCCCACTGCCAGAGGGCAGGGTTAGATGGGTATTAGGAACAAATCCTTGGCTGTGAGTGTGGGCAGGCCCTGGCACAGGGTGCCCAGAGCAGCTGTGGCTGCCCAAGGCTGCCCTGGCAGTGCCCAAGGCCAGGTTGGACAGGATTTGAAGCACCCTGGGACAGTGAAAGGTGTCCCTGCTTCTACAAGGTTTATTGTAGAAGAGATGTAGGTATGAAGGATTAGCCCTTAGTGCCTGATTATCCTCAGACTTTCTGGCTGAGGTAATGGTTAATAAAAAGCCAATTCCCTAGACAGATAATGGTTAATAAAAAGCTAATTCCATAGATGAATTAATGAAAACAGGAAGCCACAGGATCACCTATTAGGGGAGTCAAGTCCTGCTGTGACCCATGCAGATGTGCCAGCCTGCAGACAGCCATCACCTGTGGATGAAAGGGAGGGGAAGGGAAGGGAGAGGAAGAGAAAAGCTGGAATTGGAGAAGTTTAGGGGTGAAGTTAAGCAAAGCCTTTCCATTGAAAGAAAGCCACCTTTATATTTTCATGATCTGGGTTTAAACGTAGTTCCTTTAATTTAATTTTTTTTCAGCTGTATTTTTAAAACCACGAAAAAGGCGTTTCCCTTTTGCTCCATTGGTTGATCATTGTCTGAAGCAGCCAGAATTTTAGGTAAGATTCTGGTTCCCAGCTCAACTGTCCAGGGATGGATAAGCTCACCCTGCCAAAACCAAACCCATCCACACTGCAACTTCTGCTTCTTCTCAGAGACCTCAGCTTGCACCTGCTGTAACACAGGTCATTTCCTGGGATGCAATACAGGATCTCACATGCATTTCAAACTTGAAAAAGTGCCCAAACTGCAATTTAAATCAGTTTCAAAATTTCAGCTTCACTAGCTAGGACAGACAAGAATGGGACAAGGGCAGCAGTGAAACAATGAAAAGGGACAAAAGATAGAGAAGTCAGGGCTCAAAAGACTGATGGTTTGCTGGTCACTTGAGCTCAAGAGGAAAAATGGTCAAATTTAGCCAAGTGGTGAAAAGAAAGATGGGAATTTCATTAACAACCAGCTCTTTTCAGGGACTGCCATGACTAAACCAAAAGGTTTAGAATAATTTTCTATGCCAAACATCCATTCTGAGATAAGTTTTGTGATTGTGACTCCCACTACTCTGATCCTTAAGTCCTGGATAGAAAAGAAGCTCATCATCAAATTGAGAGGACAGAAGTGGACTGGGTGAAAAATAAATATTGGAATATCAATGGCCTGACTGGCTGCTGGCTATTCCCATCCTTACACCAACACGTTATCCTAACCATAGACTGGCCTAGGTGGGTATGGTTGGATAAACTTGGATAAGTTTACATTAAAGAAAAAGAAAGAAAGAAAGAAAAAAAAACATGAATAAAAGACAAAGGCTGATATTTGCAAGGCAGGAAACTGGATGATCAAGCTTGGGTAGGTCAGGCCTTTTTCAACACACATAAGCATAACTTGCTTTGCTTGTCTTTTGTGAGAGGGAAAAAAGAGGATAAGAATTATGCTGTAGTAGAAAAGGAAGCCCTTGCATTTTTACTTCAGATCTTTTGATATCTGATAAGTAAGGCCCTCCAAGTAAGGAGAACTTTCCACTGGAATGATATAAAGCATTTAGAGTAAGTCCTGTAGTTCTCTTTAATAAGGCACCTTGGAGGTTGGGCTGATTCCAAAAGTCACCGTAGTTTTTCTCATTCATCAAGTGAAATTCAGGGCTGCAAAAAGCTGTCTGGGAAAAAAGTGTAGCCAGTCTTTTCATAATAATAAAGAATCTCTTTTTGTCCAGGCAAGGACATTCTTCAAAGATAAACATAGACTCGTTAACTAAGATAAATTCTGATGAAGTCAAGCAAAAAACTTTTGAAGAAAAAACCACTGCACTGATGAGGACACCCACTATGCTGCTGCCCTGGAACCTCACTTGAATTACAGAACTGCTCGTTTCATGTTCAGGGCTTCTTTGAAATAGATATTTGTAACCCACAATGCTTTCCCTTTCTCAAGCAGATCCATTTTCAAATGTATAGCCTTCATTCCAGAAGTCCAGTAGCCTCCAATTATCTCCTGCAGTCTCTCCTGCTCTCCCCTGCTTGCTGGGCTCCCCTGGAAGTGGCTTCCATGGCAGGGGAGCTGCAGAACCAGCACTGAGAGGGCTCAACAACCCCATGGTGGGGCTCAAAGGTCCAAACACAGCCACCAGACTCCCAGAATTTGAGCTCAATTTGCAGAGTGCTTTGATTAAGTATTTCAAGAGTCACAAAGTAAAATAAATTCCAAAAATGTATTCTTACACAAGTGATTTGAAGACCGATTTAAACTTCAAAAACATTAATTCTAATATATGTTATATATTCTATTTATAGTATATACATATATATTTATTTTATATATATTCTAATAAATATTAAAAGTATACACTGGAATATTTATCGACATACATGTAGAAACTCCATAACCACAGTTTTTAGTGTTTTACTATTTTGATTTGGCTGCTTGACTTTATCATCACAGCAAGCCCCAGAAAGTGGATTCACATAGGAATGTGAATTTCACAGTGAAATGAAACACTGATTTTATTCTAAAAATCAACTTTGTAGATGAGGCAGTTTTCTGCAGGTATTGGTGACAGAGATAATTTAAAAGCAAAGGCATTATTTGCAGGACAGACGATCTTTATAATCTGCAATCGTTCTGAGCAAGAGAGAAATCCTTGATGAAATCAAATTTAGTCCAATGTTGATAATCAGTAAATGTAACAAGTATAACCTGAGATGGAAAACAGCTCAGATAATTAACTTGCAATGCCTGGTACTTACATGGGATTTTTTATGAGATCATTATCATGATAACCAAGAAGGTTTTTAATATCTCTGCCTATTGTCCTTTTTAATAGGATGTTGTATTTTTGTGCTGTTTGGAGCAACAAACCTGGAAACTGAACAACAGAAAGAGTTGGTAGCCATCGTTTCAAAGCAGCACACGTGGGAATGACTCACATTAACCAAAAGCTAATTCTGAGCAACTTTATGATGAAATCTGGGCATCTTTGAGAACATTCTGTGATCTGTGAACAGAACACAATTCTGGATACTGCCAAAACCCCTAAATTATACCTGTGAATCTCTCACTGAAAACTCCAAAGTGTATTTGCAAACCTGAGAAACCAATAAAAGAAACCTTTGAAGGGCTCCAGTGAAGACAAAGTGAGTGAGCAATGGCAAAGGAGAAATTTAATATAGCTTGTTGGAATGATTCCAAGGAAAAACAAGCAGATACTACCAAAAAAACCCCAAATCTTCTAAGAAAAGAAAAGGAAAGACTTGAAGGGAAAAAGTGCTTGTGGAATAGGAGATAAGTGTAAGACATCAAATCCAGATTATATGCTATTAAAAGCTACACACAAGAAGTCAAAACCACTGAAGGAAGTGTTTGCTGAGGGCAGAGATATCAAAGGGGAAGGTGGCGATTAATTTCTAAGATTTCAAGATGGACTCAAGAGTCAACAAACAGACCCAGGAGACTTCACCCATATGCTCTCATCTTGCCCTGTTAATCAGAGAGAGGTTTCTAAGCTCTTTTGTCTAAGATACAGTTGATCCAGTCCCACCCAGGAGAGATTACCAGCTACAGCCCATTCTCTCACCAGCTGTTATGAAATACTTTGACAGGGAACAATGTCCTCCTTTGGATACTATGGAAACAGAGACGAATGACATTTTATGGAATAAATAATATTTACTGATAAATTACAGAAAAACCACAGCCCCTTCCTTCTTCCAAACAAAACAGATCAGCCTTAAAATAAGTTTGGTTTTGGTCAGAAAGGAGATGTACTTGGGCCCACAGAAGCTCTGGATGGACTCTGCATCTCAGCAAGAACTTAGCAGGGGAGGCACATGGGTGGTGGACAGAACATTGTCCTGAAGAACAGCAAAGTGGGGCAGGGCTCTTCCAGATAAAATGCAACTGAGGGAACCGTGACAGAAGTGCTTAAAATCATGGGCAGTGAGTGACATGGATGGAGACCCAATCACGTCAAAGCCAAATGGAGATTGAATGCAGGAGGCTCAAAAGAGACAGGAGAAGCTGGCTCTGAGCACAACAGCCCCACAGTGAAGTCCCTGGCACAGTCATGCATGTACTACTGTCTGCTTCAGATGGGACAAATGAATTAATGGAAATGAAGTCTGCCAAGGGCTATTAAATACAACTTAAGGTTTATTAATGCCTTCAGCCCACATGGGATCACAGAATCATTTGGATTGGGAAAGCCCTCTCAGACCATGAAGTCTCACCTGTGCCCAACCCCCACATTGTCCCCAGCCCAGAGCACTGAGTGCCACATCCAGGCTTTCCTTGGGCACCTCCAGGGATGGGAACTCCAAACCTCCCTTCTAGTGCCTGACCACCCTATCAGTGAGGAAATATGCTCTGTTGGAAGTATTTTGGGAATGCATCAGTCCCTGCCTGCTCCTTGGGCATTGCTGTAAGAAGAGACAGTGAGCTTTGGAATGGGAGTTTGGTCTGACCAAGGCCAGTGTTCCCATCTTCAAAGCAGAGATCTGTTCATTAGAGAATTATTCAGACATTCACTAAATCCTGCTTTCTCAAAACTGGAAAAATTGGACTAATTGAATAGAAATAAGCATGTGAAATCTAACTGGAGGAGTGATAACGCTAACACCACATTCTTACAGATACCTTCGTCTTGAGACAATATTATTTTGTGGCTCTCAGTGTTCCAGTAAAGAACAAATCAATCATCACTTTAGCTGAAGGGGCAAAGGCTGCAGCTTTACCAGTGACTGTATCCAGTTCCACTGTCTGGCACAGAGGCTGTTAATACTGGGAAAATCTCTTACTCTTCAGTTTCAGAACTGCCACATCCACACAGTCTGGTGGGAATGGCTTCACGCCAAGCACTGAACAAAGCCCAGCACTTGCAGCAAGAGCTCTCACCAATCCAATGGTTCAGTGATGAGGCTGAGCAAGCCCCGGGGCACTGTTCCTGCTGGGGTCTGCACTCAGGAGGGGCTCACATTGGTACTGAGGGCTTTTCACAGGTCCCAGGGCTACCTGCAAGCTCAGGAAATTGGAAAGCCCAGAAGTCCAGCCCTGGGGTACCAACACAGCAAGGACATGGACCTGTTCAACCAAGTCCAGAGGAGGCACCAAGATCATCAGAGGAATGGAGCAGCTCTGCTGGGACGAAGGGCTAGGAGAGTTGGGATTGTTTAGCCTGGAGAAGAGAAGGCTTTGGGGTGACCTCATTGTGACCTTCCAGTCCCTGAAGGAGCCAACAAGAAAGATGGAGAGAGACTATTTACAAGAGCCTGGAGTCACAGAAGAGGGGGTAATGCCTTCCCATTGCCAGAAGCAGGGATAAGATGAGATTTTGGGAAGAAATTCTTGGCTCTGAAGGTGTGGAGGCCCTGGCACAGGGTGGCCAGAGAAGCTGTGGCTGCCCCATCCATGGAGTTGGTCTCCAAGGCCAGGTTGGACAGGGCTTGGAGCACACTGGGGTAGTGGAGGGTGTCGCTGTCCATGGCAGGGGTGGAATAGGATGAGCTTTAGGGTCCCTTCCAAATCAACACATTCCATGCTTTTATGGTTTTATGAAATAAATACAAATCCAACATGGCAAGCATCAGATGTGTTCCAAGCTCAAAGGAGCATGTGCTACACAATTTCTCCAAAGATCTGTTGAAAATTGATGGAATGCCCGAATAATTCCTAGGCATTGTGGGTAGGAGTAGGCATCAAAAGGGGTTACCACCAGCTCAGCTGGGCCAAAGGACACAAGATTGACACTCTCCAGCATCTCCCATCCCCCTTGAGCACCCGCTACGTGGGAAATACCAAGGAAGCAACTTAAGACCATCCTTTCACTGGGAACTTATAAAGTCAGGCCCAAAAGTTATGCTTAAGGGGAGGGAGTTATTCATCTGAGGTCAACAGAACTCAAAACTGCACAGGAAATTAGGGAACGCAGCTGTGCCTGTTCCTGCCCAAAATCAATAAGCACTTGGAATGGGTCTGGATACAAAATCTGCAAGCTCTGGTCTTGTATCAACTAAAGGACTGATGAAAATGAAAATGATCTCTTCATTGAAATGAAGGAAGCCTCTTCAAGAAGGGAAAATGGTAGAGACAGTGTTGTCTGCACTTCAACAGCCAGGTGGGATTAATGCCTTCCTGCCACAGCCGCAGAGGTCTGGCAGCTGTCAACTCTCTGCACACTGGATGAACTAATAGGCTCATCAGAAAGAAATTAATTGTCTTCCAAAGGCATCCGTCTAAGAAAGTTGGAGTGACTCAAGCTCTGGGAGGTGCCTGTTTCTCTCCACTGACTCTCTGTGCAATCTTTGTGCAAGCCCAGGCACATCCAACTGACTATTACACATTCAGATGAATCTTAGGCAAGATGAATCCTACAACGGGTTTTGCAAGTGCATTACTAATGCAGCTACTCTGCTTTTCTCAAGGGAAAATGTGGTGCTCTTCACGCTGTGTTAAAACAGATGTTTTCAGCTGCTTTTTATTTTAAGAATTCCCTTTTGGCCATATGAATTTTAAGCCCTGCATACAAAGACAATTATTTATCTTAATGGGGGTGTATGACTCAGAGCACCACGACTGCTCTGAGGTTACTACTCGCCATGAAGGTGATTATGGGCAAAAGAACCCTTGGCCACTGATGCATTTGAAGGCATGACTGGACTTGCAAGGTCAGGTGGCACCAATAACTCCCATTTTTCACACAGCCTCCTCAACTGATTTTTCGTTATTCTCTAATAATAAAGCTTCACTGAATTTCTCTGATCCAGCCCTAGCTCTAGCAAAGGTTTTGCCAATAGCAGAAAGCAAGCAGAACCAAATCCTTCAAATAATTATGGCCTAAAAGACCCAGGTGAGCATCTTTTCTTTTACTGCTCTCACAGTGAAAAACTCAGAGAAATCTTCTTGTTTCTGAAGCAAAAAAGAAGTTTGAACACACATAAAAAGCAACCTTTTGACAAAGTTCTTCTTTGAATTAATTTACTGGGACTTCAACAGTGACATGAAAAGAGTCAAGAATAAGGTTGAAAACATATTCTTTAGTCCCCTCACTTAGGAAATGCACATTTGAAGTATCATTTTGCAAATAAACTAATCATGGTGCTGTGCCCTTAAAACGAAGGGAAGATGTTTTTATGCAGACACAAGAAGAAACAAGCTTTCAGCATTCTGTATATTACAGTGTAGACAAGAAAGGAGAGCAGAGAGATTAAGGGATACACAGAATCACAGAATTAAAGAATGGTTTGGGTAGGAAGGGACCTTGAAGCCCATCCAGCGTCACCCCTGCCATGGGCAGGGACACCTCCCACTGTCCCAATGTCCAGCCTGGCCTTGGCCAGCGATCCAGGGGCAGCCACAGCTGCTCTGGGCACCCTGTGCCAGGGCCTGCCACCCTCACAGGGAAGAATTTTTTTTTTCTAGTAACTTGCTTCAGCTTCTCTTCTGAAGAATAAAAATATTCCAGTGAGACTGAAAATTTTAGCAGAACCATTTTGGACGAAAGGAAATAGTCAAGACTTTTGTACTTTCTGCTCTAGAGTGAAAAAAAAAAAAAAAGCAACATAAAGAAGCCAGGCAAGAAAAAAAATGATCAGATGATCAGAACAAAGTATTCTACATAATATTTTGGACTAATCTTTGACTTTAAAAACATTACCTGGGAAAACACAAGACCGAGAATGTTTCAATGTCATCAGTTCTTTATTGTCCTAATTTTGCTTAATTAAAAAATATGTATGAATGTTAGCCTAACAGTGACTAGTTGTGGACAAATGCTTTCCTCCTCGCCCTTTAGCCTCTGCAGGGACTGTCTGGAAATCACCAGGGAATGCTCAAAATCTGAAGGAAGGACAGGAACACCAAACAGAGAATCTTTTGGCTTTAAAGATTTCTCTTCCATTTAGACTTTCCACTTCCTATGCAATTCTCACTTGAGCTATACACACGACGGAGCATTGCAGAAATATATGTAAAAGTATCACTTTTCACTCTCTTTTGACAAGCAAGTACAGAAATTCTTTTCATACCTGTTGGACCTGAGTCCTGCACTCAGGAGGTGCAGGGCTGGAGAACAGAAGCGGCAGTGGGCTGAGCCCATTGCTGAAGCAACCACAGTGGAAACTCCTTTATCTGGAAAAGCTGGCAATCCTCCTGCCTCTGGGATGAGGTTGTTATGTAAAAGCATGGAAAGAAAGTGCCTCTGTGATAAAAGTGCCCCGTGTCTGCAGCGCTGCAGGGGTCCGTGAGAAAGTGAAACAAGTATTGGGCAGAGGACTTTTCCCAGGCAGTGAAAGGCAGTACGAGGAGCTGAGGCTCCACAACATTTTGGGGGAGCAGGAACACCTTTGCTGCAGCACAGCTGGCCCAGAACCAGGCTGTGTCCCCACCCTGAGCACGCAGTGCTGCTGCAGGGGCAGGAGGGCAGTGCACACCTCTGTCCAGTGCTCAGTCTCCTCCCAGCTCAGGAATAAGTCACCAGTGTTCAGAAATGCACTGGAAATCCAGTGTGCAGGAGCCACTAAACCACAGCAGTCATTCAGAAAGTGCTGTGTGTTAAACCTGACAATATGATAAAAGCCCATGGAAATCACAAAGCCAGGCTTCACCAGAACTCCAGTGCTACCAGCTCCTGAACAACCTGGGGAAGAGCAATGTCCAAATCCTCCAAGTGACCCTGAAAGCACTTTGTGACAAGGCATTTTGTCAAGAATAAAATTCAAAGTCAACTTTTTTTTTCCAGTCAGCTCAACTAGTTCAGTTTAGACAAAAATATCCCAAACTTTGCCATTTTGTCATTTAGTAGATATTCTCTTTATTTTTCTCTTAGCTTCCTCTCTTGCTGATTATTTCATTAAACTAGCTTATAAGCTGTGACAGTTTGATTCCTATTAGAGGCTGTAGTGAATTTGTTCAGACACTGACAGCAACAGCCTGGATCCCTGCGCTCGCTGAATTCCTACAAACACACCTGCATTTGTGCCTTTTCTGCAGAGATGTCCCATGACAAGTACAAATTTCAGGATAGTTTACACCAAAACAGTTCATCCAGCACCCAGGTTTTCTCACCCTGGAGTTCCCAGTTCTCACTCTGAAGGAATTTTCAAAAATAGTCTCACATTTACCTCTCTCTGTCCTCTGACAGGTCAGGTTGGACAGGGCTTGGAGTAGCCTGGTCTAGTGGAAGGTGTCTCTGCCCAAGGCAGAGGGTGGAATTGGATGGGCTTTAAGGTTCCTTCCATCCCAAAACACTCCATGATTCTATGATGGGAACTAATTCAAGATGGACTTACAGTCCATAATTCTGCAAATTCACATTAAATCATTTAAAATCACTAAATAAATACAACTTGGCCCTGAAAATCTATTAAGAATTCACTTTTAGGACTGATCGTTTCCTGCTCAGAAAGAGCAGAAAGTAAGTATTTTTATTTCAATCAGTATTTTTACCATATATTGACAGAGAATGACCAGAATTCCCTTGTTAATATTTTACCTTTGGATAGGGAAACTCTGATTGTCTAGTCTTGACATATCAAGACACCACAGGATGCCAAGCTAGGAAGCAGAGCTGCTTGACAGGAGTTGTTCCTGGATGTTTAACAGAGAGTTCCGTGATGCAAGACATTTGGAACAGACTGATGCTTTGCAAACAAAAATATCTTTTATCTCTCAAATTTATATCTCTCATATTTACAGCAAAGCTATGCCTAAATCATCAGGACAGGGAACTGTCAGCCTGTCAGAACTCAGCTGTGCATGAAACTTGATGTTTGCCTTGTTGTGTGTTTCTAGAGAATGAGACTCCAAGAACCAAAGCTCCCTAAAACTGCATCCCATAGAAAGACAGGCCAAAAAATCAAAAGGCCGGGTTTGCTCTACCACTGTCCTGCAATGCTTCAGTCTCAGAGCAGGATGAATTGAAGAAGTCTCTAATGACTCATCTTCGGCTTAACAATGTTAATATCAAATCTTCAATTCTTCCTAAATTGGTGTTGAGGTTAGGTTTTTGCCTTCTCAAATGCTTAATTTTGTTTTCTTGGTATTACAGGTGAAGTCCCATATATACCACAGAAAGCATCTCAGGAATGAGATGGCAATTCCTGCTTTTAAACGGAAACCAAAAATTGGGATACCCTGGCCTGTCCTAAACCTGGACGGTGCTGCAGGATGCAGGGCCAGGGTGTCAGAACAGCACACGGAGCTGTACGGACAGGCTGACTCAGGACCCTACACACACCTTCACAGAGAACAACCCTTTCCTACCCCGGGTGAGCAGGGCAGGTCTCCCTTCTCTCAGCTCTCCCAGCCCTCACACCCCGCCATCCCCCTCACACCATCCCCCTCACACCGCTCCGGGGGATGTGTCCGGCGGCCCGGGGGGCTGAGTGAGGGCTGAGGTAAAAAGGCGGGAAAGGGCAGCGCCGACGAGGAGCGGCTGAGGGAGCCGGGACAGGGCTGGAGCCCCAGGAGAGAGACTGAGGGAGCCGGGACAGGGCTGGAGCCCCAGGAGAGAGACTGAGGGA